>JASCZI010151366.1:6816-17553 GCA_036250425.1 Stylosanthes scabra
AGACGTACTGCAGCGAACTAATACCTGAATAAACCGAACACCCACGTAGTCACTATGATGCGAAGAAGTTGGTTTCTAAATTAGGGCTTAGTTCGATTAAGATTGATTGCTGCACTGATGGGTGTATGTTGTACTATAAGGATGACAAAGAGCTATCCGCTTGTAAATTCTATGGGAAACCTAGGTTTCGACCAGAAAAGGTTAGGGTAGGGAAACAAAGGTCTTCGAAGAGAGTTCCATTCAAGAGAATGCACTATCTAACCCTTATTCCAAGACTTAAGAGATTATATGCATCGATGAGTTCAGCTCCGCATACGACGTGGCACTATAGTAATAGGAGAGATGACGGGGTAATGACTCACCCATCCCATGGGGAGGCTTGGAAGCATTTTGATGAAAAGCACCCCAACTTTGCAAGTGAGTCTCGGAATATTAGATTAGCCTTGTGTTCAGATGGATTTGCACCGAATTCTAATTTTGGGAATGCGTACTTTTGTTGGCCTGTTGTGGTAACCCCTTATAACCTACCGCATGAAATGTGCATGAAAGAACCTTACATGTTTCTAACCTGCATAATTCCTGGACCAAACAATCCGAAAGGCAAGATTGATGTGTTCTTACAGCCTCTGGTGGATGAGTTGTTAGAGTTGTGGAATGATGGAGTTTTAACGTATGATATTTCAAGTAAAAGAAACTTTAAGATGCATGCTGCACTGATGTGGACCATCAATGACTTTTCGGCGTATGGAATGTTGTCTGGTTGGTCTACTCAAGGAAGGATGTCATGTCCGATATGCATGGAAGACACGAAGGCGTTCTGGTTGAAGAATGGGGGCAAAAATTCGTGGTTAGATTGTCATCGAAGATTCCTCGAAATGAACCACCAGTTCCGTAGAAACAAAGACTCATTTAGGAAGAACAGGATCGAGCAAGAGGAAGCCCCTAATAGGTTAAGTGGATTCGAAGTTTGGCAAATGGTGAGTCGGATACCGAGAATTGTTGAGAATGGTGCTGGTTTCAGGACTCAAGGTATGGGAGAGACCACAATTGGACCAAACAAAGTATATTTTGGGCGTTACCCTATTGGAAGGAAAATTTGGTTCGACATTGTCTCGATGTAATGCATATTGAGAAAAATGTTTTTGATAATATCATGCACACAGTGATGGATGATGATCGGTGTGTTACATAATATTTTACATGTAGAGTTCTTTTGCCGCAGAAGCTATAATGTGCCGATGTTTAAATGTGAATGGTATGATCCAAGTAATAAGTAAGGAACATATAAGCACAAGGATTACCAATTCACGGAGGTTAATACCAGTCAAAAGTATTGGCATTATGATCCCTTCATTCTTCCTCAAAATGCACGACAAGTATACTATTTGCCCTATCCAGGCAAGTGCAAATCCGAGTGGGTGGTAGTTGTTAAAACAAAACTGAGGGGAAGGTTAGAAACTGAGTTACCGGAAACTTTGGAGCCTTTCCAAGTGGACGACCCAAACCCAGCTAGACCGGTTCCGGAAACACAGCCTCTGGCAACACTAATAAACCCCCACGTTGTCGCCGAGGTAGTTTTAATACCTGAACATAATAACCAGATGATTGAAGATGAGGAAAATGAAGACCCCGACAGAGATACAGAAGAGGAAGAATTCATAGATAACGAAGCCAGTTCATCGGAACCTAAGGAGGAACCAATACTTTCCGATTCGGATTAGGGTTGAGTATTGTATTATCAATTTTGTCTAATTATTTGCTTGAGTATTACTTTATCAATTTTTTGTAATTACTTCGTTGTGTGTTACTTTCTCAATTTATTTTAATCTAATTATTTTTTAAACATTTATATTACTTTATTAGCGTACGTTGTTCTTACATTTTTAACTGTTATTCATTGTAGGAATACATGTCCGGACGAGGTAGTTGAGGATCTTCAAAGTCATCCCGCGGTCGCGGTCGAGGTAGGGGGAGAGCGGCTCTTAGCTCGGAGCACACTCCGTCACCCTCCCCTGCTACGTCCACACCCGGTACTTCACATGTTTCTCCTACCATCCCTCCCGGACCACCTGCTCCGTCGCCTCAGCCTGCTGCTACTGATCCACAACAACTAGCTCCATCGCCGCAGGCGAATGCGGATTCATCGCATGCGTCCCAGCCCGATCCCCCATCCCAGCAAGTCGTTCGGGTTCCTATCACATGGGATAGTCAGAAGGGGTATGTATACGCATATTTAATTTGCAAGTATATGAACTATCGGTCTATTTAAACTTAGATGTTACTGTTATCTACTTATAAGCTTGCTTCACTTATTTTCAGATTTAAACCGGATAATAATGAGTGCACGCAAAGTCATTGAGCTCATGCCGAATGAGCCGTGGATTAATGACTCTGAGATTCCGGCTGACGTTCAGAAGCGATGGTTTGAGAAATGGGCGGTACAGAACTCATTAGAACTTATTTAATTATGATTATGTGTGTGCCAATTTCTAAATCCTTTTTAATAAATCGTGTGTAACTTGCAGGAGGGATTTACCTGGCCCGAAGAATAGAAAAAGCAGATCAGGAAGGCCTACGACTACTGGGCAGGGAGGCGTTACCAACAAATCATGCGGGATCTCCGTGACGAGGAGCTTCAAAGGCTAAAGTGGATGAGTGAGATGCTCAGGGGGCGGCTGCTGCACAGGTTCGCGACTGATGAAGGTTTCAAGAAGCGCCAGGCCTCTAGCAAGGTGAATCGGGCTTCCTCGAAGGGTGGGTGCCTGCACACGGGGGGTTCTGCGACCATTCCCAAGACCCGTGCAAGGATGGTAACACATTTGCTTATTTATGTCATGAATGTGTTGTATCATTTGATTACTTATTTATATGTCAACTTCATTGTCACATATCAATTTGAACATGCTTCGCAGACGAGGTCATTGGATCGTGAACCAACTGACGCAGAAGTATTCAGGGAGACCCATACACGCAAGCGTGACAGATCCATTGTGGAGAAGCGCGTCGATGACTTGCTGGTATGTATGCTTCACTCACTTAATTTTCTTAAATGTTAAACAATGTCTCTGCTTATAATTATCATGTTATTTTCTCTCGGACCGAGTTCTCTGCCAACCTTGAGCAAGCCACCCAACAGGCGCAAGAAGAGGGTGATGAGAGTGCTGCAACAGTTGACCCGAACATTGTGTGGCGTCAGACTCTGTCTGAGCCATACAGGAACCGAGTTTACGGGGCCGGTGGATTTTTTGCTTCATCACTCTGCAAATCCGGCTACGCAGGTTCCTCCGCCTCTGCCTCTAGTTCTCACACAGGTTCGGCTGATCCCAAGGTTGTGGACTTAAGAGAGTAGGTCCAGAACCTGACGCAGAGCCTGGAAAGTCAGGGGCATATGCTGCAGCAGCAGATCGACGAGGTCAAGACTCTCAGGGACACTCTAGCACAGATGGCACAGAGGGATTAGCGGACAGAGGAGCATCTACGGCGCATGGAGGAGATGCAGCGGCAGATGGCAGCCTTCTACAACCCCCTGTGCCCTGGGGCCAGCGCCACTACAGGTGGTTCCAGTACCTCAACTGCACCACCTTTGCCACCTCGTCCACCACCACCACCACCACCACAGCAGTCGGATCATGACGACGATGGTGATAACGACGACTACGAGGACGCGTAGTTAGGATACTGATCATGTTTTCAGTTCATACGTTTTTATATTTTTCATGTACGGACTTCATTTGTTGCATTTTTTTATTTCTTGTTATCGTTGATTTGGATTTATTATGATTTTATGTTATTTGTAGTCTGCACTACTTGGTTTGAAATTTAATTTCAGGTTTTGGATTTAACATGAATTCTAAGTTAATTTTTTTTGCTGGATTCGTTTTCCGTCGGACATTAAACATGTGAATAACGTAATTTGCGTCGGAATTTCCGTCGGATTATTCCTACGTCGGCCTCATATTTTGCATAAAGAGGTATTTAGATAGATGACTCTTTAACTTCAAGAGGATCCCTCAAGGATACATTTTAATTCCCTTGTAACAAAACCTTCATTCGAAAACATGCAACACACATTTTAATGGTTTAGAATTATATATGAGGATCCTTCAACGTGATTTGGACTTTGGAGGATTATTGACTTATTGTAGAGTTCTACATGGACACGTTAGTCCATACATATAGAATTATTAATAATAATAAAAACAATAAAGCTTTTTTAAGTTTGATAAATAATGCAACAATTTTTTAGTGTAGTTACTCTATTTTTCTACATGAGTTCATTAAATTTGTAATGAGTTATCAATAGTTTAAATATTTCTAATCGCTTCCTTTAAACATTAGCTAGAAAAAAGGAATCAATGAAATAAATCCCTATGTTGGGTCTTCGTAGGGAATACTTAACTATTGGAAAGATTTCAAAAATGAATTAAATTAAATAAAATAAGATAAGATAAAAAGACACTACATTCAACTCATAATTTTAAGACATCAAATTAATGAAACTCTTATTTTATAAAAGCTTCACTTTTCTTTGTTTTTTTTAATATAGGACTAATTCTAATATTCATTCACAGTTAAACCTCAACATTATCATCATTTATCATGCATATGAAATTACATGATTATAAAGCATGTTATTTTCCATCCGAATGATTAATTATTAATAAAAACCCTAGCGGCGCCCAAAACGCCCTAGCGGGGCCCCCAACCCTATTTGAAGTAATGGTGCTGCCGTCGCTCCCCTAACAGCGACGGCCACTCGTTCCTCTCTTCCCCCCTTCGTTCTCTTGCCTCTGCTCCTTCCCAATCGTGTGTCTGTGGAATATTTTTCTACATTTGCTCGACGTCGTCGGCTCCGTTTCTCATGTCCAATGCTGTCGCTATTCCTCGAGTTCGTTGGCGCCTTGCCCTGCTTCCTCGCCGGAGCGCTGCATGTTCTGCTACCTCAACTCTGTTCTGTTTCCTCATCATTCGGCTTAGGCGTTGCCACTGCATCCTTCCTACTGCGCCGCTCTTTCTGCTTCTCGTCGCCACAATCCTTTATAGGTTCTGATCCGCCTTCAACAGGGGTCGTGTGCAGTCGCTGCCGTGTTTGGTTATGCCTAGACTGCTTTGCGGTTTATGACTCTCCATGTATATTCTAAGATGCAGATCAAATTTCTAATACTTTAGAGTGCCTTTGAATACATGTTAGAGTGTGATGTCTATATGGGTTCTGTAAGAGATCGACAATGGAATGTGTGGAAGAGGGAAAGGATACAAGAGAGTGGACAAATGAGGAGTTTAGAAAATTGGAGGTCGTCTCCTTTACTGTTTTTGTAGAACTAAATGATGCTACAAGAAGGAATTATTTTATGGGTTTAAATGGAGTAGTTGGATTAACGATATTTATTTGCTTAAAAAGAAAAAGGAAGATAAATTTTATTGTTTTGCTTTCATAAGATATACAACGAAGGGTGGAGCTTTAAAGGCTATAACGGAGATGAATAATATGTACCTAAGAGGGAATAAGATCATTGTAAAAGAGGTGTATTATAGGAGAGATAACAAGACCATGACAAGATTAGAAAATGGTTTTCATGAAGTGGGTTATACAGGTCCAAGAAACGCTAATGTGAAAATAGTCAAGGTAGTAAATGAAAGGGAGAATGTATTGGCAAACGAGTTAGTGATGATGATACGTGAGGAAGTTATAGGAAATGAGAGTAGAGTTTTAGTTTCACATGAGGGATAAGTACTATTTATGCTCAAAAGGTTTGAGCTAAAAATCTTATTTGTCACAATCGTTTTTTTTTCTCAATGTTGCCACAAAGGTATTCGTTATGAATTAAAAAAATATATTGAGTGTTTTTCCCTCACCTGTTATTGTTTGTTAATGATAGTTAGTCATTTTATCATTGCTCTAAAAATTGAATCGGACCAAACCGGTAAAAACAATGACGGTTTTTTTAAGTTGGCCGGTTTTTTAAAAAATTTCCAAACTAATAGCGTTTATTCAAAAAAAAAATTATCCAAAAGAACTAATGAACCCTAGTTATTTTCGAGAGAGAGAGAGAGAGACATGAAGAACTCAGAAGCAGCAGCAGAACGTCACCGTCTGTCGCAACTCGCCGCTGTCCGTCGCAGCTCGTCGCAGCTCGCCGCAGCTCGCCGCAGCACGTAGCAGGTCGCAGCAGAACCTCGGAGCTCCTCGCAGATCGCGGCAGAACCATGGAGCTCGCCGATCGCCGCCGCACCTCGAAGCTCGACGCTCGCCGTAGTACGTCGCAACTCTCGCAACCCGCCGCAGCCCCTCACAAACCGCCGCAGCCCCGTCGTAACAGCCCACAACAGTACAGTCTGATGATACAGATAAAGTACTACTATGCTACCTTACTTTACCTTTCTCTTAATTAGCCAACTTATTTCAATTTTTGGGATTCTTTTTTAGCATTCTAAGTGCTTCTTTTTTAATTATTATAAGGGTGAAGTGATATTGAAAGAGGGACCAGAAGAAATTTGAAATTTTGAGATTTCATTACTTTAATTATATTCAAAAGATGGATCTTTGGATGCGTTTGATTTGGGACAGGAGGTGATAAAGCTCACTACTGCATGGTATAAGGATTGGGAGTTAAGAAGAAATGATTGCAGGGAGGAGGGGCAAGTTAATAGGAGGGGAGCAAGTTAATAGGAGGGGAGCCGGTTGACGATTTCTTGGTGAATATTGGGTGGTGAACAGCAACAATGTTAGATTTGTAGAAGAACTTCCTGGGGTAGGAATAACTACATACTTTTGATTTTGATTTTGGTTTTTATTCTTGTGAACTTGAGATTTATGCTTTTCTTGCTTTTTCAATTGTATCTGAGAACTGAAGTATCAAAAAAAAATGTCTGATGTGCGCAAGCTTCATTCTCTCATGATGAGTTCATACCAACGCTTCAAGGAGACAATGGCATCTGCTATACACACCCAGAGAAGCTACCAACTACCTGTTCAATGATGTATTATTGTGTTTGTTCCCTTGTTTCATGCTTTGATTGCAATTCTATTTGGATCCTGTATTTTTTTTCAAAACGAGACGTTTTTAGGCATTAATTTTTTGAAGAAAAAAACCGGTCAGACCCCAAAAAATCAGTAGGGGCTCACAAAGGGATAAGGGCATTTTTGTCAAAAAAAAGATATTTTGGTCTTTCTAATGTGTTTTTAAAACGTTCGTGGCAACTTTAAGGGGGAAAAAATGATTGTGACAAAAAAGATTTTTGGCTCAAACTTTTTGGGCATAAATAGTATTTATCCCTTTCACATGATATTTTGGATGAGTGGAGTTTCTCAAGTTACAAAGAGAATCCATATATGTGTGCAACAGAAAGAATGATATATGAGGTGATATCAGATGCAAGCAATGACTATCAGTTTACCACAGCTTGTGAGGTATACATTGAAAAGAAGAAAAGCAAAACAAAGGAAAAATCACATAAAAGCATACCGAAAAGAACAAAACCAAATTGATGTTCGTGTCAAAGTCGACAAAAAGAAGTGGGAGAACATGACTTTCATGAAGGAGGCTCTTTGGGTGTTGGGTATCACATTTTGGAGTTTGGTGTTTTTTAGGTGTTTGGAGTGTTTAGTGTCTTTAAAAGTCATGATGTGTTTTATATGTTTTAATTTAGTTTGTTGTGTGTTGGATTGGTGTATGTGATTTGTGATGGTTGCATTTTCGGGGTTTATATGCTCTCATTTGCATTCCATTGAACTTACTCCCCATTTTGGGTCAAGATTGTAACTTAACTTTCTAAAAAAATGATTAATTATTAATATTATGATCGTTTAAAAAAAAAATTAAAAATCCAAGTCTAACTCTTTGGTTTTTTTTTATTTTGGACGATTGGATTGGACAACAGCCTCCAATCTTGGACTAAATTCACGCACACTACACACTCACGCACCCATCAGATTCATTACTCGGCTATGCCGAGTTTTGCAAGACCTAGAAGATCACCACTTAAATTAACGACCTTGCGCACGATGCGTGTCTCGAAACCGAATACCCAGCTTGGGAGACTACTCTCCTTACCAACTGAGCTATCCATGAGACCGCAACTCTTTGGTTGAGAAGAAATAAAGAGTGAAGAAATGCTTTGGTGGCTTAATTTTATATATCTCTTGAAATATAAAATATGGGTGCAAGCAATTTGAAATCAAGATTAAACAACTTGCATTATTATGGGTGCAGTGCCCACCCTTTAGAAAAATGTGGCAAGTGTTACGGACCGACCCAATAAGGCCTAATCCATTAAGACAAGTAATCAACTTACTTGGTCCATAAGTCAAGGATCGACCTAAAAGATTGAGATGGGACTAAAAAGGTAAGATTCGATAGGATCATGAGAAGATCTCATCCGAATCTTAACCACCCGCTACTATATAAGCAGGGGGCAACGCCCCCTCAAGATACGCATTCTCTAAACCCTAATCTCCCATATTAGCCCTAGAATACTCATAATCCTAATTATGGGATTCTAGTGCTATTCTCTCATCACATCAACCACCTTTTTCGGATCAAGCCCTCGGACTCTTCCGAGCGTTTCCCCTCGGAAGGAACACTTTCTCTCCCTCATTCTTGTTGTCTATTCCCTATCACAAGTTAGGTCCACTGGATCATTGTTTGGTACATCTGTGCTTAACATTGGCGCCGTCTGTGGGGACCTAGACTTTGGAACCGAGTTGCGAGACGAAAGCTGAACTTCCAAACAAAAGATGGTGGACACCCAGCTCAACAACGACGTCGTAGACGAAAGCATCCCACAACCTACCCCGGAGAAGGGAATAATCCCCTTAGATCAGAACATTCAACAGATGGAAATCGCCCTGAGAGAGCTCCTCGGGATGCGGAAATCGCCGCTGAAGCAATGAAAAGGGCGGAGGCTATGGCAGCCAAGCAGCAAGCTTTGCTGGAGGAAGCTAAAAAGCGTGACCAAGAGTTGAAAGAAAAACTC
The DNA here is from genome assembly GCA_036250425.1 of Stylosanthes scabra. Classification (NCBI taxonomy): domain Eukaryota; kingdom Viridiplantae; phylum Streptophyta; class Magnoliopsida; order Fabales; family Fabaceae; genus Stylosanthes; species Stylosanthes scabra. The sequence continues at coordinate 15,793 of JASCZI010151366.1, forward strand.
CGCAATAGACTCACATATACAGACGATGACGAAGGGATGGGTGACTCGCGTTCTCGTACGTGGAAATCGTCGATTGTGCTTGGAAACCCACCTGCGAAAGAGAACAGCAAACATCCTTTCTCACTCGCCATCCTCTCGGAAGAGCTCCCCAAGAAATTCAAATATCCGACGGATATGGAGCCATATGATGGAAGCAGTGACCCAAAGCATTACTTAAATGCCTTTGACAACAGGATGGTGCTCCTGAACGCTTCGGACGCTATGAAGTGCAAAGCTTTTTCCGTGACCTTTAAAAAGGATGCGCTGACATGGTTCAACTCTCTAGCACCCGGAAGCATTAAGAGCTTCTCCGACCTGTCTGGAGGTTTTCTGAGAAACCTCACCACTCGGAGAAGGCTCCCAAAGACCTGCCTGAATCTCTACTCAATCGCGCAGAAGCCGGAACAGTCCCTACGGGACTATCTGGACCGCTTTAACTCTGAATGCACTCAGATTGAAGGACTTGAGTGTCAAGCAACCCTCATGGCATTGGTTAAAGGCCTCAGAGAGGATACCCCATTCCTCAAAAGCCTTACCAAGAGGCTACCCAAAACTATGGAGGAGATTCAAGAAAGATCTCATGATTACTTGCAACAAGAAGAAGGACAGACGGTAGTAAAAACTGACCGCGACAAGAAAGAGACCAGCCGGAAGGATCTGCCGCGAGAAGACCGCATCAGGCGGGAACATCGCTCCGGCAGATCCTGCTACAATCCGCTGAACGTCTCACTTACAACCTTCCTCCATGAAGTATCGCAAGTGGAAAGAATCCCCGCACAACAAGCAATCAAGAATAATCATAGAGGAGACCCGAATGCTTACTGCAAGTATCACAGCAAAACGGTCATGACACCGAAGATTGCCGTGACCTCCTCGAGTTTATCAAGAAAAGTTTGAAGAAGGAAAAGTTCCGTGAGTACACCAGAAGGAGCAGTGATCGTTGGGATGATAGAAGGACGAGACAAAGGGCAAACAACCCGGAAAGGTCCACTGAAGGAAAAGATGAACGCAAAGATGGCATGGTTAGAAGAGAAATCAAGATGATTTCTGGAGGGCTTCCGGATGAAGGTAATCCACCATCCCGGAAGGCAGCCAAAAGGAGCAAACACACATGCCTTGCCGTGGAAGTCATGCCTAGGGCATTGCACGATAAACCACCTCCTGAAATCACATTCTCTTCAGAAGAGATTGGAAGAACAACCGACACCCTGAATCCTCCCCTCGTGATTTCCATGGACGTCATCGACGCCACAATCCGATGAGTCTTCATAGACCAAGGAAGCTCTGCAGATATCCTCTTCCGACGTTGCTTTAATGCACTTGGACTCACTGACAAGGATCTGGAGAGCCATTCCGACGAGTTAGTCGGCTTCTCTGATGAAATAGTAACTCCAGATGGATTTGTGACATTATGGGCCACCATCAGAGACCCACCAAATAGAAGAAGCACAAAAGTAAGGTGGTTGGTCGTCAACCATAACTCTGCCTACAATGCGATTATGGGAAGACCGACCCTCAACCAGATAGGAGCAGTTGTAGCAACCTCCATATTGACAATGAAGTTCATAACTGATGGAGGAAAAGTAGGCGTACTTTGCGGAGATAAGCAAGAAGCAGAGATAAGCAAGAAGCAGAGAAATGCCACAATGCCACTTTGCACATCTCCAAAGAACAACTTCCGAAGCTGGAAAAGCCGGAAGAAGCCAAAAGATGCCTCCTAGT
>JASCZI010151366.1:42412-53567 GCA_036250425.1 Stylosanthes scabra
CCTATTTCAGGATTATAGTGATTCAGAATCAGGGTCACAGGTTCATGCTGTGGAATCAACCACTAATAATAGGTGGTCTACAACTCTATATTACACCCTTTGGATATGGTGATTCCTCGGGCCTTACATAATGCAAGATGCATGTGCATTGGGTTGCCCCTTTATTCACCTAATTACTTTCTCTATGCCTTGCTTCTTCCTTGAGTTGGCATGGAGCAACTTGTTTGATTAATTTCTTTTTAATATTTAATATAAGAACTTAGTATTAGGGCATGTGATTAAACGAAGTTAGTTGTAATGTTTATAGTTAGTTGAAGTATATATATTAAACCCATCTGCCGTAATCTCATTCAGTTATTGAAATCCATTTCTCTGTTCACTACTCTCATTTCCTAATGGTTTGCAAATGCAATATACATGGTTGGCAATGCTTATTGGTTGATTATTTTTTGTTAATATAGCTCTATAATTGGCATGAGCTTTCTTTTTGTTCCAGGTCTCAAAGATCTTGCTGATTTTCTTCCGGCAACTTTGGCTACAACTGTAAGCTACTTATCAGCTGAAGTTACTCGTGGCCTATGGAAGCCGGCTTTTATGAATGGAACTGATTGGCCTAGCCCTGCAGCAAATTTATCAACTGTGGACCAACAGATCAAGAAAATTTTAGCAGCCACAGGTGTTGATGTCCCAAGCCTTGCTATAGGTTAGTGTGACATACTACTCCCCTTGAACAAATTTATGTCACGTAGTTCTCTTCAGTAACATACTACTCCACTTGTCTTGAGTCTTTGCACAGCTAAATTTGTTTAAATTCTCAATTAAAATCAATCTGTTGACTCTATATTTTAATCTGTTGTATGCAGATGGCAGCGTTCCAGCTACACTTCCTTTGCCTTTGGCAGCTTTTCTAAGCCTTACCATAACATATAAACTGGACAAAAATACTGAACGCATTCTTGTGTTGATTGGCCCGTCGATGATTGCCCTTTCTGCTGGTTGCCCCTGGCCATGCATGGCCATCGTAGGTTCTTTGTGGGCTCAGAAGGTAAAGCGATGGAGTGACTTTTTTGCTTTCTCTGCTTCTAGAACTGTCTTCCACCACAGTAGGGATGCTGTAGTTCAGCTCCTAAAGAGTTGCTTTGCATCCACCCTAGGGCTTGGTTCTGCCTGTCTTTATAAGAATGGTGGTGTTGGCGCCCTCCTTGGTCATGGCTTTGGTTCTCACATTTATGGTGGGATGTCGCCAGTTGCCCCTGGGATTCTCTACTTACGAGTTCACAGGTCTATTAGAGACGTCATATTCTTGACAGAAGAGATTGTATCTCTTCTAATGCTTTCGGTGAGAGAGATAGCAACCGGCGAGTTGCTGAAGGGCGAAAAGGAGAAGCTAAAGAAGACCAAGCATGGAATGAGATATGGACATGTTTCTCTTGCTGCATCAATGACACGTGTCAAGCACGCTGCTCTTCTGGGGGCTTCCTTTCTTTGGATATCTGGTGGTTCAGGTTTGGTTCACTCTTTGTTAACCGAAACACTCCCTTCCTGGTTTTTATCAACTCAAGCTTTGGACCGGGATGTTGGAGAGTCTGGAGTAAAGGTTGCCATGCTGAGAGGTTATGCATTGGCATGTTTCTCTGTGCTAAGTGGGATGTTTGCTTGGGGTATAGACTCTTCATCCCCCACATCGAGACGGCGACCAAAGATTCTTGGGATTCATTTAGATTTTCTTGCCAACGCCATGAACTGTACAGTATCACTGCGTTGTGATTATGCGACTTGGCGTGCTTATGTGACCGGGTTCATGAACTTGATTGTAAGTTGCACGCCTCTGTGGATCGAGGAACTCAATGTGGGTTTGTTGAAGAGAGTGAGCAAGGGATTAAGACAGTTCGGCGAAGAAGATTTGGCTCTGCGCCTTTTAGAAATCAAAGGCGCAAGCGTCATGGGTGAGGTGGTTGAAATGATATGCCAGAGTAGGTTCTAACTGGTGATGAGTGCCGACAAAGGTTTAGATATTTTTGCAGTTAGGATATGTTGATATGATATATTCTTTCTGGATATAAAAGAAGAGTACTTGATTTGCAATTAGCTGCCACTTTGTACATAGCCATGTAAATCTCATATATTTATATAGTAACCCTTTAATTTAGGACTCTTGTATTTGTATCTGTCAATTAAACACAAAGTCAAATAATTATTACATTAGATATTATTAACACTTGGCAGACTTTTTTGTTAGTCATGATGTAACGAAATTTTGTGGGGAATATTTTTTATTACATGAACATACTAATTAATTGATGACCAAAAATAAAAGAAAAAGAAAAAACATTTAAAGTTAATGTGAGGCAACCTGTAATCTCTCTGTTACCTATTTAATCTGTTCTAAGTTCTAACCATCAACTGCCATTATATCTAAACCAGACTGTATTACTCCTCTTTTCATCTGTCAGAAATGTAAAATAATCTTGAGTTGTTGCTGTTGTTTATTTATTTTATTTTTTTTAAGAAAAGAAAAACCTTGTATTAAGAGACCTAGTTACAATTTCTCAAATTAGATGTGGTAATAGAATTTGCATACCACATTAAAAGAAAAAGGATAAGATACAAGTTGAATACTAGTGCCATACAAGCCTTAAAACTCACAATTCTGTTTAGAATTGAAAGCAAAAACCTACAAGAAATTGAAAGTTTTACAGAGTGAAATCTAACAATTGAATAAAAGAATGGACTAATACTATCTGTTGAAAATAACTAGTATTAGAAATACATACAATTCCAATCATAACCTTCTTTCCCATAAATGATAATTTCCTTCAACACCACCACCAATTACTTTCCCAAACTCAATAATCTGCTACCCTATTCATCTTGAACACACAGGTTCTTCTGCTATGGTTTCAAGTAATGGCTTCTTTGACCTGCACAAGGACAATCTATGCATAACTTCAGGGCTAGAATACTCTTCAATATCATCCAAATTCAACTTTGGTTGTGATGGTGATCCCATTATTCTCATTTCATTCTCTCTCAAATCACCATCATACTCTGGCATGATCATCCTAACCTTTCCACCACCAGATGCCCTTTTGGCCGCGGCGTTTGCCTTGATCAACAAGGCACCCATGTCAGCTGCTGAGACTGCTGAATTTAGCTTCTTCATTGGAATCATTACATAGACATTGCTGAACTCAAGTTCTTCATCAGCATTCAGTGCTGAGAACCTTCTTCCAATCTGAAGAGACCTTGTGTTCACAACAAAGAAGCTTGGCATCTCAAGCATGAGCTCTGCTGCTTTGATTTGTTCTTGAAACTGCTGGATTTCCCCACTTGGAAAAATTACCTTTATGCCCCTTGAGTTCTTGCTTCCTGGTCCTGCTAAGGTGCATGATATGTAGTTCCCCATATGTTTGTGTTTATGCAATTTCACTCACACCAAGAAGAAAAAGGATCGAAATTTAAAATGGGTTTTTTGTTTTTTGAGGCTTTTGAGGATCAAGTTATAAACTTTGGAACAAACAAGGTGTCTTTTTGAGGCTTCCAAGTTTCAAAATGGCTTTATATATATAAGAAGAGGCAAAGAAGGTGTATAGGGTGTGAACAAGTCTATTTAGAAGTTTCATATATATTATTATTAGAAGCTTTCAACAATGGCCAGTTGTTATTACAAGGTTGACATAGTGAGAGTCCGCGTTGGGATTAAAAAAATCAACCCATAAGAACAATTAAGTGATTATAATAATAGAATGAGTAAGAACAATGGGAAGCTTCATTGCCATTTTGTGGTTTGTGATAGCCTATATAGGGACATATTTTTTATTTGATAATATTGTCATGCTTCTTATTTAATTTATATACAATCATTAAAAATTATGTGTTTATGTTTCTATAATGAAGTTTAAGTAAAATTAATTTTTTTTTTCTTAGACGAGGTTTGAATCCGATAACTTTTATAATGAGGGAGGTGGATAATGCCACATGAATTACAGCTCATCCGCAGCAAAACTAACTCGTCATTGAAATAATTTGTGTTTAATATTTTATCTAAATGTAATTTTGGCATAAACTATACATATTTTTTCACTTCCCTTGAAATTAATTACACAAGCAACTAATGATTTTGACTTCTATAATCAAATGACATTGGAAATTGAAAAAATCAAATTTGAGAGGTTTAAGTTAGTAGTAGTAGTAGGTAATAGCGTTTCTGTTATGCCAAATAATCTTTCATTGTAGAGGTTAACCACCACTGGGGGAAAGGCAAATTAATTACACAATCACTTTATCCAGTATATACTTTTTGTCAATTTTCTTTTTCCATCAATAAATATAAATTTGAGTTTTTTGGTGTACAAAAATATCATGTGCACATAAAAAATCAATTAACAAATTAGTTACTATATATTTATTAAATTCATATTCTAATTTACATATTTTTTAAATTAAATAATAAATTTATGATATAATAATCAAACTTATTTAAAGTATAATAAAAAATTTAAACTACCTATTTTTATAAATAGTAATTAATTAATGGCTATTTTTTGGCGTGTGTTTATTAAAGTTGTGTTAGTTGAAATAATAATTAAAAAAAAAAAAGAGATGGTATTTGTTTAGTTTGTTTTAGCAAGCAAGGGCAATATGAAAATATGATGGGTGGCTATGAGACGTGTGTGTGAATCAAAGAACGCGTAAAACACAAAGAAACAAGTGGTGCAATATTTCTAACTTCTAACAAGTGAGTTGCTGGTATGCACTCACTATCTACTATCTTCTCATTCATAATTCATTATGATTATTATGTTCATAGTCATAGGTGGTTTAAAGTTACCTTGACAACACAGGTCCCATGAACTCAGTTTAGTCATAGGTGGCTTGAGCACAAAATAAGGAAGAATATTCTATGTTCTTTTCCTAACCATAAATTTTTAAGTTGCATGTGAACTCACGGAATTGACCAATCACCATTTTTCAATTAAAACAAAAGAGTTCTAATTCTAAGCTTTTGCGTGGCATTTATTATCATTGCGGTGTGAGTGACGGTGTCGGTTTGCTTGTGTTTGTAAGAAGTAGCAACTCATCACCTTCACGGAATGCTTAGCTAATAATACATACATTCTTTTCTTCAATACTATAATATATACATACATGGAATTATAGTATGATTGAAAAGAATATTGATATGATTCCTTCTTAATTATTATTTTAATGAATATATCTATAAATCTATAATCTATCTATAAATGGTTTATTATTGGATGGCAATTCTAATTCGTTCTCGTGAGTGGAAGGCCTCCCTGGCAATGTCAAGTTGGAGGACCCATTATTATTATTTCAAGTAATAATTAATTAGCTTCTAAATGTTCCGTACAATTTTGGGGGTGATAAGGTTTTTTATTTTTTTTACAGGTATTATATAGCACAAACGTTTTCCTTTTTAATTTTTGAAAAATAAATTCAAGTGAGTTGCGTGGTGTGGTGTGATGTGATGAAAAGGAAATCTCAGGTTGCCTTCTTAAGGGATCAATTATATTGCTTATAATGGTATCATGTGATAGAGTGAGTGATGAGCCCATGCCACCAGGTCACCACCAAAATTTCGGAATAAGTTATATATTATAAGTCTAAAATAATAATAATAATAATAATAATAATAATAATGAATTACTCTACGTGTATCAGCATTGTACACCTTCATACATTCCATTTACAATACAGAAAATTGTAAACTTCAGAACAGAAAAAAAAATTATGTGCTAATGTTTATATTTTTTCGTGTGGGGTGTACGGAAATATATAGTGATACATCTATCATTATCGAATAAGAATAATCGAATAAGAATAATGGAGTAATGTGCTGCGCGTTAATATGAAATCCATGCTTTGAAAATCTAACCCTAATAATGAATGAATCATGAATAGCTTCATAAAAATAATAATGCAATTGACAAGTTGAAACCTTATATTCCTTCATGTAAAGATATATAATCATATAAACCAAACTATGTGCGCTTCTAAAGAAGCTTTTGCCTATTGGTTCAACCTAGAGAGTAGCTCAACATATCAACTTATTAGTAAGCTTTGTATCTCAACTAAAATTAAGAAGTTCAACTAAGAATACACAAACAAAACTTTGTAATCTGAAAATGACTCCAATGTGGTTTAAATACGCTTTCTTACTTGGCCCTGACGGATCACGGATTATAGATCAGCAGAGTGCAATAGAATTTCAGAACATACTAATACAATCTTAAGTTCTTAAGAAACCCACTGAAGTTTTCCACTGTAAAGCAAAATTTTCAACAGATGGAATATATTCTTGGAACTTCCCTGGATTAACACATGGACCAAACGTGATCTGCTAGAGAGCAAACACTGTAACAACAAACCAGAGCTCTCAGAAGTTTACCCCATGGATGGAACGCATCAACTTGACTTAGGCAGCTTGAGCAACAGGCTCAGATGCATCTGTTTCTTGCCTGCAAATCGTGGATGACCATAACATTAGTTGAAATCCATTAACAGGGAAATTAGCTATGACATTGCTAGCGACAAGTCAAATGATGCCAGTTCAAAGTATACTCCTTACTACATCATTAATGGATACACCCAAAACATAAAGTGTACAGTAGTTTTAATTAATTATTTATTTGTAGTAAGTAGTCAATAGTACTATATACTAGAAAAGAAAAAAAAAAAAAAAAGAAAATTGGTGTACAGGTTTTACCTTGCAATTCCTTCCCCAACTTCCATTCTGAGAAAGTTCACAACCCTCACTGGTGAACCCACCTCCTTGGATAGATTATCCAACAGTGTCTGCAGAGTGCCAAAAAGATATTAGCTAATGAATGATCAAATAAACATGCACTCCATAGATGGATCCTTCTCCATTCTTAAAAGACACAAAATATGTAAAATATTTAAAATAGAAAACAGAAAATAACATATCTAAAAAGATATTTGTTGGAACAGTTGGGTATATAATTGGGTCCAGATTAAAAATACTAGATTTTATTTCATCCATCCTCCATGACCATGAGTAGGAACGAGTGTCCTATGAGAATTCAAACGAAGAGAACCAAACTTTTATGCCCAAGTCCACCATCATTTTCCCTTATTATTTTAAAGTAACAGTTTTCTTTTATAAGGACAAAAGTGCGATAATAAAGTAAACAACCAAAGTTCTCCTATTTAGCTACAAGAGTCATAAATGTAAATGGTAGTTTTGCCCATTTTAATAGTAAACCATAAAGAAGATGGATAATATTTTTTATTTTTTATTTTTTTGAAAAGAGGATACTAGACTCTGACCAAACAGATGCATGGGTAGATTAAGATTTTGTTTCTTTCACCAATCAAAATCATAGAGTGAACAATAAAAATAAACAACATAGTCTCTCTTAAAAATCCTAATTGAACAAAGAGAAACCTCACATACCTTAACATTCATTGTATCATTCACAATAAACTTTTGCTCCATAAGCACAACTTCCTCAAAGTACTTGCGTAATCGTCCTTCTACCATTTTTTCTATGGCCATTTGAGGCTTACCAGAGGCTTCAGCCTGAAATATTGAGAACCAGATCACAATCCTAAATTCAAGCTTTCGTTCAGATTCCATAATGCGGCAAGGAAAGCAGAAATCAGCAGGCCAACTATAAGAATTGGGATATCCAATGTGAAACAGGTATTGGGCAGATTGCATCTGCTAAATAGAACTTCTTGAATTCTGAATCCTTAAGTGCTAGTGAAAATTGGTTCATTCAAGAAGTTGAATTGGTCCAACCCACAACACTTGCTGAATCCACTATCAAAATGCTCTTACTCTTCAAGGCATTAATGTGTAAGGGAAGAAGGAAAAAAATTCAGAGTAACAAAAAGAGAACTATAGCACACCATAGTCTGTAGAGAGACTGGTGAAGATATCAGTTTGGCCAACTGAATCCAAACCATGCCAGTTGGAATCTATTTAAACCATACTAAACATCAAGCCAGCTTAAAAACAATACAGCCTTAAATAACGCTTTGAATGAAATCTAGGGCAGTTGCAGGAGGCAACTTGCATCTATGCAATCATTTAGGCCTTCATACCAATTGATACAATAGTTGAGAAGGGCTCACTGACCTATACTCAATTCATTACACTGAAGTAGTAATGAATTTCCATGTAATTCTTAAAGATTAAAACATACAACGAACTAAGCTTATGGCTAACAATTATGATCCATATACTGAGCATGGACCATATTTGACTCCAACAGAAATCAGAAATTACCTGAGATCTAAGAACTTCTCGTTCATTTTCCAATGCATCTGAGGACACAAGTTCCTTTGTTAAGAATAATGGTTTCGCTGCCACTACATGCATGGCCAATTCCGATCCAACACGTTGAATAGCATCCACTTGTGTTTTACCCTCATCTGCTTCAAGAGACAAAATCCCAGCAATGCGACCCAAACCTAATTAAACCCAATGAAGTTAGGATCCTTTTAGGGTCAAGTTTCTTAGCACATGATATGAAAGACAATGGTAATGGCTTCATTTGACGACTTTTATATCAGTTGTTTGGTATCCATACATGTTGGCCATCGCCTCAGTGTACCAGTGGCACATGCATGTGTGGGAGAATAGTATACTCATAAGTGCATAGAGAAAACACAATAATTCAATTTTAACTTACCTGGTTGGGGACTGGTATGTAGATATGTAGATATAACACCCTGAGATGGTGCAGGCATCACATAACCTCTTCGAAGTTTAATATTTTCCCCCATCATTGCAGCCACTTCAGTGATTGCATTGTGAACAGTTGTTTCTCCGTTGATCTTGGGATGCTCAAGATTCAATGTCATCTCCTGGTGAATATGACAGTGGCTTTCATTTCAACAGCATATTGAGAATGACTAAATTGTATAAATAAATAAATCACATCAGGACAACTAAACTATATACAAAATAGGTAACTTCAATGGGTCAAAACTCAAAATATCAAAGCGATTCAACTATTGGCCTATTGCTGTGTGCTTGTTATAGTATTGCATTGAACTAATAAAGATATGTTCAGTATATTGAAATTAATCCATCCCAGAAATGCATGGTTAACTTCAAACTAGTAAAAGTAATTAAGCATTGCAAGACCCTTAGAGCACAATAGAGAATAGACAAAAACATAGGAAAAAGTCTTTTACAGAGGAATATCAACGAAAGGAATAACGATAATTAGGATTTAGAGAGAGGAAATTTTGGTTACTTACCTCCAAAGACTCAGGCCCAACCTGAAAGGCACCAGAAACCAGTGGGGAAGTGTTTTCGACCAGCAAAGCTTTCTTTGCCAAAGACAATGCCTACAAGAAAGCAAGAGCCCAGATATTAAAAGTACACAGTAAATTCATATAGCAATACCTATAACTCACTAAGAAGTGGCCATTGTTAGAAGAAAACCACAGCGAGTTCGAAGCAATTCACATTCCAAAGAAACTAACCAAATGCTGAAAAATGTCATTCCTCGCAACAAAGTCAGTCTCGCAGTTGAGTTCAATCAGTGCAGCCTTGGCATCGTTTTGAGCAAGGGCAAGCAAGCCTTCAGCTGCGGTCCGAGACGATTTCTTCGAGGCCAAAACCTTTCCCTTCTTCCTCAGTTCCTTCTGAGCCTCCTCTACACCATCACGTTCATTTCATGAGATCACTCGTAACCAGTTCGTTATGTTCGTTACAGTTTCAGTTATTCCATTATAACTATAGTGCATTCAATTTGCTAATTAATCTTAATGTTTCATCATAATAATCATATCTATCAACATTCGAATTCAATTATTATCAAAAGAATAATGATGAAAATTAGATAACTACCGATGTTCCAATCGGAATCGACGAGTGCGGCTTTGACGTCTTTGATGGGAGCGCTGGTTCGTTCTCTGAGTTGCCTGATGAGGTTCATTTGGTCGGAGGCGGAGACACTGAAGCCTCTGAGAAAGGTGAAATGCGAGAGAAGCGAGTTCGATTCCGAGCGTTGAGATTGTGCGAAGGAAGAAGATTTGAATGGCGAGAGAGAGTGGTAACGGCGCGGGGCAACAGTGGCGAGGTGCTTCGTGGAGGTAGAGAGGCGTTTGGCGGCTGCGGAAAACGCCATAGTCGGAAACGCGATTTTCGAGAGCTGGGAGTGGAGAGTTGAGAGTGAGAGACTGAGGGGCCAAACTAGGGCGGGCGCAGAGGGAGGCGGAGTCAGGGTGGTGCAATGTCCGAATTGCCCTCGATGTGTGCTCAATGTTGGGCTTTTTTGTCTCCCCTTGGGCCTAGGCCTGTTTTCTCACAAAAAAAACAAAATTTATGTTTTACTAAAAAAAGAAATGAAAATAACTAACCTGGGAAGGGGCGTATATAAGGGAGTCGTTGCAGCATGTGAGATTCATTTGATTTGTGCCGCAGCAGCTTCTCGTTTTTTCGTTTCCTGAAACCTCTCTTTACCTTCTTCCGTGTATTTTCGATATCCCCTTAACATTGCAGGTAACCCTAATCCCTCTTTTTCTTCTTGCTCTCGTTCCTTCATAGTTCTACATATCTTAGATTACTGCGGTTTTGTATTGTATGATTTAGACCTAATCGCATAGTTCCTCATTGTTATTGGATAATGTTATCAATGTCCCTATATTATATAGTTCGACGATTTTTCCACTGACCTCAATCGAAGTACCAATAAACAAGTACCATTCTTTGTTCTTATATTATCAATGTTCTATGTTTGTTGATTTATCTGTTTCAACGATCTACATGTTGCCTCATTGTTGTTGTTAATGATTATGATTATGATTATGATTATGATGTATATATATAAATTATATTATGATTATTATTGGAAGAAAGAAGTGTAATAATTATTGCTTATTTGTTTGTTTAATTGATTTTTATGAAGCTCCTTTTTTGTTAACTTTGTAACTTAACTGATTTGATAGCATGTATGTTTTCCTTGGCTTCTGTTGAGAAATACTAAACGATATATGGTTTTCCATTTACATAGCTCCAAACCATTCAATTGTGAAATAGCTAAACATGCTTTGTGCAAAGTGGAATACAAAAATGCAATGAAATACATAGATGATAAAAGCATTAACGTCTTATATATATATATATATATATATATATATATATATATATATA
>JASCZI010151367.1:32595-49367 GCA_036250425.1 Stylosanthes scabra
GTTATCAACGCGTATTGTAAGGCGAAGAAGTACGAGAGTGCTGTTGGACTCTACCATGAGATGGTAGCGAAGGGTGTTAAGCCTAGTCCACACATATATTGCACTTTGATTAATGGATTGGGTTCTGATAAGAGATTGGATGAAGCTCTTCGGTTCTTTGAGATGTCAAAGGCCAGTGGTTTTCCCCCAGAGGGGCCTACTTACAATGCCGTTATTGGAGCTTATTGCTGGTCGGCGAAGATGGAGGATGCTTATCGGGTGGTTGGCGAGATGAAGGATTTCAGGATTGGTCCAACTTCAAGAACATATGACATAATACTGCATCACCTGATAAAGGCTCGGAGAAACCAAGAAGCTTATTCAGTTTTCCGGCGAATGAGTGATGAATTTCATTGTGAGCCGAGTGTGAGCACATATGAGATCATAGTGAGGATGTTCTGCAATGAGGGGAGACTGGACTCGGCAATGGAAGTTTGGGATCAGATGAAATCCAAGGGAATCCTTCCTGGAATGCATATGTTTTCGACATGGATCGTTGCCTTGTGCAATGAAGGCAGGCTAGATGAAGCTTGTAGGTACTTTCAGGAAATGCTGGATATGGGGATTCGACCTCCTCCACAGTTGTTTAGTTCCTTCAAGCAAGCTCTAATTGATGAAGGGATGGAGAATACTGCCGTACATTTTGCACTGAAAATTGATAAACTGAGGAAAACACCATTAATTGCTTGATGCCACAAAAGTGTAATAGATTCCAAAGTTTTATTCATAGTTCACATTGGGAAACCTAATGTATATAAAACCACTATACTAAGTCTGACATTATTATCTCATTTATTGCTTGGGCTACCCTTAATCATATAGATATAGCTTAAGCTCAAAGTATATGATGGGATATGCCTTACTCAATCCATTCCATGCAAAGGAATATGGGGTTTATCTTTAGTGTGAGAAGCCAACAAATTTGTCTTGTGTTGAAGAGGGACTTGCAATAACTTGATAACTACTCAATATGGGGGCAACAATAGCCAGCTTGCCTTTGGGGTTGGAGTCTGGATTTATTTCTTCCTCGGATCTAATCATATGTTTCTGCCATCTAACTATTTTGAAGGCTTGAAGCTCTTCCTGATCATCTGTTGACTTTGACCAGTAAAAAAGGAGAAATAAAGGTTAGTCACGTGTGATATGCGTGAAAGTTTGTAGTAGAGTTGTTGATGGAAGGTTACAGAAAATAAAGTGAAAATCAACCAAGTTTCAGGGAGCGTGGGAGTGAGCTTGAGAATGAGTACTTGCACATGAAGAAAGGGCGAGCTTAGATGATGTTGGTTAAGTCTAAAGGTTAGTTGGAAGGTGATCCTCAAGAAATTGGAGTGTTATAACAAAGGTCACAGAGACATGTAGGAAAACCAAGATAAGACCAGCATAAACAACCATCACCCGTTCATCACCACCATGGAAGATCAGAAGGCCATCACTGAAGTGAATTGATATCAACTGAAAGATTTGAGTTGGAAAAAATATTCTCAAATTTTCTTTCATTTTTGTTTGTTTAGTTTGATTCATTTTATTGGAGTATTTCCTTTGTTGCACTTATGCTAATAATGATGTAAATAATGATCACTTTCTTGCGTTATGCTGCTACTAATTCATATAAGTAAGGTTGAGGAAACAATAATAAAGAATACGCTTCTGGTTTTGATTTTTTTTTTTTTTTGAGTTTTTTACATAGATTAAATTATAATTTGAAGTGAATTTGCAAATATTATGGTATAAAATACATTCATAACAATAAGTGTAAATGCAATCTGGTCTACAATGGATAACAGTTTCTCATTTGGACCTGGATTTCATAGTTTGATTGAATCTCTCCTTTTCTTTTCTTTTTTGGTTCCCACTTCCCAGTGTGAGTTTAACACTTTTACATGAACTTGGAATGCGGTAAATATTGAGATCTACTGATTATTTATGAAGCTGGAATTGTCAATGTAAATATGTAACTGCCTTTTCTACAATTCCTTTTCCCTTTTTTTTCGTTTTGTTTTGGTCATGCCTTTTTTCCTTGTTTTAGCAGTACCTAACTTGCCAGGTCGAATTGGGCCAATGCGTGGCCAGATATATAGCCCAATATACGGAATAGGAATGGCCCAATTTCACGGCCCATAGGCCTTCATTCTCTCACGTTGTGTCCTCCACTCACATTCTCCTCTCTTCTGTGCAGCTGTGCTGTGAATTGCAACAAACCTCGAGCGATATTAGGATCTTCACTCGGCATCATCAAGTGACGGGGAAGACAACCATTTCCGTTTGCCTTAAAAACCATTTGTCTCTCTTCTTTTATCCAGGTTTGTAATTTACATTCAGTATCGTTAAAATTAATCTGTACCTACCCACTGTTTGATACAATGTCTCAATGAATTATACTAGCCTCAACACACACTCCATTAAACCCAACATCACTGAATTTGTAACTAACTAACTAACTGATTTTTAAGGTAAGACAATCATATATATATATATATATATATATATATATATATGGAATGGAAATTAGAATTCACAAACCTTAAGCCATGTCTTTATGGTGTGCTATTGAAAGCTAGGAGAATTACTATTCCGTAGTCCGCATTGAATCTCTGTGATACAGAAAATTCCCGGTGTGGATATCAATGAGTACAATTCACACAGCAAAAGCAAAAGAAGATCATGGGAAGCAAAGTGTGACAGCTCAGGATTCAGGTTCTTCCGGTTCCTTCAAGAGATGGGGCAGGAAAAGCCCCTTTCTGAGATATGGCCTTCCCATGATATCTCTTACTGTTCTTGGTGCTCTTGGCCTTGGTCATCTCTTGCAAGGCAGGTATGTTGGTCTCTCTAAAATCCAAATCTTTTGTTGGAATTGGGTTCAAAGGCTCCATATCTTTTGAGTTTTAGTTACTTGGCAAAGTATTCAATGATGTTGGGTTCCGTAATCTCATTACTGAGGTTCTCAAAAAAATTGCAGAGGCAACTTGTCTAAAGTTTCTTCTTTTGCAAATTGGGACCTATTCTTGATTTGAGGCCATGGAAAATTATTGCTTATTTAACTTAGACATTTTTTTAAGATTTCAGAGATAGTTAAGTTATACACCACCACAAATCAGGATCCAGGGTTTTAAACTAATTAACCTCTAATGAATTTAAATATTAAAAAATAATCAATTAGCATTTGAACAAATTTTAAATTTCATTAACACACACGTCCTTTGTAAAGGGCATGAATTGGCAGTGTAGAATTGAGAAATTAAACATGATTAAATGATTAAGTGGTTCTCAATGTTCATTATAGAGTGAAACAAATAAACAGGAGTGTGAATAACAATCAAATAGTAGATGTCTTCTTACGACTAGAATATTCAGAAACTATAGCTTAGCCTCTTCAAGCACTTAATTTACATTGATAGCCATTGCTTATGTATAGTTCTTATTCATCATATGTTAGAAACAAGTTTATAATCACAAGGACATATTTTTAAGTGCTTTTAAATCCATATCGATTTCCACAATAGTTAATCAGTGTAATATTGATCATGATACTTTCTTTACATCAGGGAATGAAACAGTAGCAAAACTCCCCAATGGGAGTCAATATTATATCATTACCAGTCCCTATTAATATATAACTCATAATCTCATTAATTTAAACCAATAATTTAGCAATCTAATACACAGAACCAAGGGTTGTTGACATTGCAGCCCAGAGGAGGTAAAGCGATGTCATGTCAATGCCAGGAAGGGGAGGATGGGTTTTTGTTTGATGAAGGGATGTATGTAACTGAGCCAAAAAGCCACACAGTGCTGATGACGGCTTTGCAGCGAGAGGATGCTGATATAAATGACAACAAAAGGATCACCCCCTTTGAATTGCTTGGAGGTGAAAGGAGGGGATTGCAAACTCCAATAAAACCCAACTATGATGGGTCTTTAGAGCAGGGTTTGGTATGGATTGAGCCTTTGAGAAGAGTTGATGGAGAGAGGAGAGGAAGTCTCACCGAAGAGAAGACAGAAGTAGGACTAAAAAAAATTATTATTATTATTCTCTTCACTAAATCTGTGTTTAGGCTAATAAGTAATAACATAACACAATTGGCAAACCATTAATCAAAAGAAGGTCCCCATGTTGCCAAATAAGATACTTTGACCCGGACCTCTAAGCAATTTGTTTAGCACCTCATCAATGAAGTTTTCCAATCCAACCCATTGAATATTTTTCCTAGGTAGTTATGTTATTTACTTACATGCTCCTTCTTTATTTGTTCTCTACTGTTCGCAGCAAGGATATTGCAAAGGTGAAGGATGATCAGGAGTGGGAAATAACTGAAGCAAGAAAAGCATTGTCTAGACTTGGACCAGTAGATGCATACAAGCCAAAAACCATCTCATTGGAGGATGAACTGAAGGTGTGTTCTTTTCCCCCCTAAATAAATGAAAAATCAATATATCTCAACACATTGTATCTACTTACATGAATTTTTTCAATAAACCAAAAAATTCAAAGTAGTATTTAATATTAAACATGTGTTGAATAATATGGACATGGTGCTGGCATTAAGAATTAACCAATCTAGATAATGCTTTGGTGAACATTTTAACAATTGAATGTAGTAGTGCTTTGAGAGATAATGTAGTTGCAGGGCCTAAGAAATTTTCTTCCCTTTCATTAGAAATTTCAGGTAATAATGACTATTCAAGGTTCACTTTTATCTGTTTTGTTGTGTAGGCCTTGCAACAAAAAGTGAACATCGACGATTACGAGTACAAGAAAATTCCTAAACCGAATGAGGGCAATGAGATTAGATTATAGCTGTGAACTTTAAGCAATTTGCAACTTTCTCTTGTATCAAGCACAACTAATTTTATGGAGTCAAGGAGTCAGTTCTTATGCACAAGTAGTGAAGCTGTTATTGCCACTTATTTTGTTATGACTTATGACATTATGGGAGATGAAAGGGTTTCTTCAAGTACAGAATTTAAAGCACAGCATAAGTGTGTTTTTTATTCTACTTTAATAAGAGTGTATATACGTCTTGTCATATTTTGGTTGGTCAACTTTAATCATTTCTTCAATTTAGGCCATCCCATTTTTGCAGTCATAGCTTCAACTTTGGTTCAACCTTTTTGGTATGTTTAGAATTTAATGCTTTATGGGTCCATGATTGAATACCATAGAGAGTAAATAAAGAAGTAATAATCCTTCACCATGCAACGGTTGAACAATATCCCACAAATGACCAAGCATGGCATTGAATGGACCACACTACTGAGTACTCACTAGCAACTCGTTCGTCTGTGAGCTGTAAGTCTGTAACTCTCTCACATGTGACTCAGTACAAAAGATTACTCACACACCAAGTTGGGCAGCGACCAACTCCACTTTCTTCTCTTTTTCCATGAGTGTGTAACTGTGTTACTATTATTATAATGAGTTGTGTATTTGTATGTGAATATGATCATTACTCTTGACATTTTTCTTATATTATAATTTTTTTACTCTACTTTATTTCATCCAATGATACATCTGCAACATATTGTTTTAAAAAAGTGATGCTGTAATTCATATTCTTGAGTATTAGGCGTGTAAATTTAAGCCCAAATGAAAAAAGACACCACATTTTAGGGAAAACTTGTTCACTTAAGAAAAAGGTTACTATCTTTACAAGTATTTTAAGGGGGGAAAATGTATCACTGATAAGTGCACTACACATATATTTTGATTGGAGGTTAATTTTGGGAATCATCAGTGCTCACAACAATTGGCCAATTGCATAAGATTATTAATACTTAACCATTGTCTAGCAGAGGGGTGGAGTCAAAATAACAACATAAGAAAGAATCGAAAACATATTATATTATAATGATGAGATCCCAACCATTTGCACAATTACAAACTTTATACCCCAGGTGTCCCAGAAAAAAACCCATTCCTCTCTATGTACACCAACCCCCCAAAACCACATAACCAGAGGAAAGTAAAACCTTAGACCCCCCAAAATAGAAGAAACATAATGTAGTAAATTGCTATCTACTCCCCCCTTTTTCCATTGAATGTAAACCCCTCCACCCTGAACCCTTTCCTCAACTTTTATTCATTTATACATTATATTAAACAACAAAATCACAGCTCAAAGAAATTCTTCTGTTTCTCTCCTGTTTACCACCCTCCCCCAGATCTTTTATAAGCAAAAAAGGCTAGTTTTGAAGATAATTTTCACAATATCCCTGTTGGATTTTATTACCTTGGGTTTGGTTGTGATCGGAACGACAGCAGAGGCTGAAGAAGCCTCTGGCCCGATGGACTACCAAGCAACATGGCCTGAGATCGAGTAAGCATCTCAGTCATCGATGGGGTCTGATATGCCTGAACGAGACTTGACCTATCAGTGGAATCACCTCTTGCTGTTGCTCTTTGCCATGAGTGTGAACTTAATCCGGAAAGTATGTATGCTCTCCCTGATGCTTCGTACACATGCCTACTTGCCATCCTCTCTTGCATTTCCTTGAGTTCAGCATCCAATGCAATGCAAAGACGGTCATGAGACTTGGCAGAAATGGTCTCTGCAAGCAACTTTCGACAGTTTTCGAGGATTAATGCCGCACCGGAAAGGTCTCCCTGTTCGGCTGCAAGCCGTGCCTGGGCCATTGCCTCAGCTGCTTGGAGCCTGTTTCGCTGTCTATCTACCTCAAGTGACATTACAACCTGCCCAGCTTCTTTGGGCCTTTCGACTTTAACTTCTTCGCTTCCCAGTGTCGTTGTTTCCTGAGTAAAGGGATCCTTGTAAACACATTTGACCTTTAGCAACGATGTTTCATTGCTGGATGTAGCTGGGACATCAACCGATACTAGAAAGTCCCTCTCTTCATCAGCATACAAGTCACCAACATCAATCAACCCTAAGCGTCCATGGGCCACGACGCGGCTTGGGTAGCTTCCTGCCTTAAGGGAGGCAAGACTAAGATTTGGATGTATACTCTCAATTTCCACTTGCAGCTCCTGAACAACAACACTCAGAAGTCCTCCAATGCATTGAGCAAAGGCGTCCTGTAACACAGCTTCAGTCTCGATGAAAGAAAATGTACCACCAGAAATCTCCGAAATTGAGTGCATTGATAAAGCATCATGGTCTGTGCCGAATCCAAAAGCATGCACAGGAATTTGAAAGCCCGAAATATCACGACCACTGATAGAGTTAGGCAGAAGCAACTGGTAATTTGGTTGAGTTTGGTTAGTTCCAGAGCCATGGACGGTGTAGTTATCTTGTCCATCAGAAAGTAGTATAATACTGGCAACTGGATTCTTCTCTTTTCGGTCTTCCATTATCTTAGCACCTTTCCTTAACCCTTCTGCAATATTAGTGCCCCCATTTGCAACCAAAGAATTAACAGCTTGCAAAGCCTGTTGTCGCCCGGAATCAGTCATCCTAGACAACGGAAAGAGACGGCGAGCTGTGGAAGAGAAAGCAATAACGGAAAGCCGGTCATTAGAGCCAAGGTTCTGTATAACAAATCCCATAGCTCTTTTAAGAAGTGCCAGCTTGGTTCCGGCCATGCTACCACTGATGTCAAGCACTGTGACCAGGTCAACAGGGGCACGTGGAGTCTGAGAAATCTGTGTCAAGCTAGGCTGGTTTCTACTGACATTTTGACTTCCAGTTGCAGCAGCTGTTGTAGAAGCAGTAGCTTTGAGATGAACCAAAACTGTGAAATTAGAATAACTATTGGACCCGGGAATAGCAGAAACTTCCGGATATGTTTTAATCTCAATTGCTCGAACAGCATCGTTATCTTCAGTACTCACGCTGCAAGGACTTCTCTCAGAAACTACAGTTTCATGATTCAATGATTCATCATCGTTAAATATGCCTGGCTCAGGAGCCTGGTAAAGTGGCACAATATGCCGCCTATTCAGGTCTCGTCGAGGATGAGGTAGAGGTAGAGGTAATGGATGCACCACGGCCATCAAAGCATCATTTTGGGGCCAACTTATTGGACTAGGTGCAATTCCTCCTGGTACAGGATCCAAACTCGGACCTGAGAAAGGTATTTCTTTCCACTTTGCTCTGCACACCGGACATAGTTGGTTTCCATGTTTTACATTCGAAGCAATACAGTGGAAATGGAAGGAATGTGAACATTCGGCAGTGAATATAGCATGGCCAGATCCTTGTTTCATTTTGGTTAAGCATATTGCGCAACTTTGCTGCATGATTGAAAAAATAAAAGCTTGTAAGAATATACACTTCCAAGCAAATTACTTTGCATATGTTGACATATGTAAAAAACAGAAAAAGTATATGTACAAAATAGGTATTCTATTATTATGAATTGTGTCTCTGGTTGCAAATGCTAAAGCTCCCCACCTCAATCAAATCAGATATACAAAGAAAATATGATTTTCATTTTTTTTTTTTTTTTCGCAAGAGTAACTGGAAATCAGGAAAGGTTATTTTCCAGAGAAGACACAGCTCAATTTCAGAGTATGTTGCAGCAATATTCATTAAGAAGCCATTATTCAGGCCTCTTCCAACTTGTAAAAGGACTTGAGTTATTCACTTGGCAACAGCAGTTAGTTGCATAACAAAAAATGTCAATCTTTAGTATTTCAGCTATATTCAATTTCAAAACAGTAAGTACACCATGAAAATAACATTAAAATAGTTTGAGATTATGAAAAAAGAGATGTCCTGTCAGAACATTATTAAGAAGTTAATAATGCTTTTGCACCAAGCAATTGTGACAAAAGAAAAGGGCCAATATAGAGTTGCTTTACGACATCCCTTCCAACTATTCAAATCTTTCTTTTTTCATTTCTGGCATTTTGCCAAAAGGAGGCTTTACCATCAATCATACTGAATCTCGAATAAGCATGAAGCTTAGACATTGTGAGATTACGAAAGAAGGATGGTAAAACATCTAATCATCCAATGCATCATTTACACTCTCCCAAAGATATTCCAATCTCAAGATTGAATATTCAGCAAAATCAGTTCTAAACTTCCACCTTAGTCTTCAAAGACTGCTATTATGACTTGACTAAAATGAACAAGCCAACTAACAAATTTTTCATCCTTTTTCCTATAAACAAAGCTCAGCCAATAGAATGGGGACAGGAAAATGGGGAAACCCTGTAATCTTATCTAAATCAGAGTGACACTAAAGAATGTAGAAAATAATAATGTTAGCACAGGGATTAAAATAAATTATAAAAAAGAAAAAAACCCATAATTGATGAAACTTCATAGTTGCAACTGAAGTATGTATATAAGGTAAAAGGTCAACAAAACACAGCTCTATCAACAACCCACGTCATAGGGAAGTATAAATAGTGGAAGCTAACAAAATGAACACAAGGTATCCAAAATCAAAAATGTTGTTGCGCACCAAAATTCAGCCGTATTTTGTATTTCAACCTGTATTTTATTTCATGTATTTTATTTATGGTCCCTGGTGCTGGCAATAATTGTAGTCTTTATTTAATACTCAGTATATATTTCTATTTTGTGCATAAAAACTCTTTTGGCATCACATTCCATTAAATTCGGATAATTCATAATTTGGGGGCCTAACCACCCGTTGTTTCAAATTAGGGGCTATATTGTAGACGGGATATATTTTCATGGGCCCAAAAATGCTTCCTTACTAAAATCAAAATAAACTCTCGGGAGGAAAAATATAAAAAGGGGACAGCATAATAAGGGTCATTAGATAAAAAAAAAGTTAAAAAATATATATTTACCAAACAAAAATAATAAAGAAACAAAAAAGGATTTATTTTTCCCCAAAATAAAACGAAGAGAGAGAGAGAGAACTATCATATTCATGGCAGCAGTAACATTACCCAAAACAAGTGAATAATCATAATCAATAATTAATGTCTCTCTCCAGAGAGAGAGAGAGAGAGAGTAACAAACCCACCTTTGAAGACTTGCTGCTGACACTTCTTGAAAGCTTCCAAGACGGAACCGGCGTTGCTGGCCTAGAAGAACCCATGTCCCAGTTCTCCGCCGCAGGAAGCAGCGCCGCGTTCGACAGCCTCTCGGAAACCCCCGTGAGCGGCGGGGGTGAGTCACCGTCGTCTAAGGTCCTTGGAACAAACATGCACAGGTTGAGCCCCAGAGCCACCTTCGCTTTCTTCCATTTGCTTACCATTTTTTCTTGACACACTCTGAGATCTCACAACCACCACCGAAATGCTTGAAAACCCAGATCTCAAACGGCGAAAAGTTTCGAGCTTTGACAAGCTTTGCTCAGCTGAAAGCCCTCGTAATGAGAGCGAGGGTTAGACAGAAACGGAGAGAGAGAGAGAGAGAGAGAAAGAGAGTGAAATAGAAAGAAGAGAAGAGAGATAGATAGAAAGAGAGAGAAAGCGTTAAGTGAGAGAGAAAATGGGGTTTTATGAAAAGTAGGAACAGGGCACGAAAATCGAGGGAGAATTGTTCTTCTTCATTGAACGAAGGAGAGAGGTCGTTGAGAAAATGAACGATATATGAGAGAAAGGGTATTTAATTAATTAACTAATTAATTGTGTTTTTTGAATGTTGAGGATGTCAAAGGAAAGGAGGGAACTTTGAGGGATGTAGAAATAAATGTTTAGTGTTTGCATTCTTTCATTCATTAATGTGTAGATGATGTTGTTGGTGGCTATGGACTAGTTATGTTAGCTGTGAAGGGTGCTAATGGAATAATAATGGAATGGGATGTGTATGGTGGTGAGGATTTTGACCTGTGTTTTCTTTTTCTTTCTTTTTTTTTCTTTTTCATTTTCTTGGGTTTCCATATTTACCCTTTGGTTGAGTTTGATTGTTGTGGGGAAAAAGGAGGTAAATGAGTGAATGGAGTAGAGTGGGTAAAAGGGCATTGAATTTCTTTCAATAGTAATAATAAAATAATAAAAGCACGTTTTGGGTTGAATGGAGGAAAAGTTAGGTGCTTTATTATCCTCTTTACTTGGTATCATATCATCATGTCTCTCCATTCCTTTATTGCCCCTTTCCTATCCTTTCCTTTCTTTGGATTCAGATTCACTTGTGCCCTTCAAATTTTCCTATACTATTACTATTACACCTTGTCACTCTAGTCTAGATACTCTACTCAAATTTTAGCAACACTTGACCCCATCAAGTAAATTATTATCTAAAAGTTGTTTCAAGGAATAAATACATGTTTTAATTAAAAAATTAAATTTATAACAAAATTTTAAATAATTGATTTTTTAAAAAAATGTTTATAAAAAATAATCTATCAAAAATAATTATTAAAGATTTTAGAATAGACAAAAATAACTTTAAAAAATTTGAACAACAAAAATACAATTACCAAAAGCTAACTGTTTTTACGGTTAATCACTTAAAGCATTTTTTTTTATCATTTTTGTTGTTTAAAATTTTTAGAACTTTTTCTTTAAATTTTAAAATATTTCATGATTATTTTTTGTAGTTTACTCATTTATAAATTATAACCAATTTAAAAAAAATTGTTAACTAAATTGGTAAAAATTGATTTGCAAATCGGTTAAAAGAGCTATACTGTTTTTTTTAAGTATCAAAAATTGATTTATAAGTTAAAATTGATTCTGTATAAAATGAATGTTTAAATAAAAAATCATTATTTCATTTAAAATCAAATTTGATTTTCTATGATTAATCTTGACATCTACACTCCTAATTAGAAGATATTGAATTATGAGAGTATGAGATATGCTTTCATTCATAAATTATTGTATTATACTATGTGTGTTGCTACCTTGTGACATATTTCTCTTTTGTATTGTCCAAAAATTCCCTACTTCGAGAAGGAATTAATTAACTTATTATGGATGTGTGCTGTATCTAAACACAGTTTCATTTATTTATTGTGAAAGTCAACAATGGCTTTATGGGTCTTAAATATATTTTTCTTATCTAAGATAATGATATCGGTTACTATTAATGAAATATTTTAAATATTTACATTAATAAATATAAAATAAATGTGTTACTAATTTAATTTTTTTTTTTATATTTTTATTAAAAATTAATTTATAATTTTGACATGTGCCTTTAGAGCACTACCAGGAAGATAAATAATAATAATAATTATTATAATAATGATAATAATTACTATGATCGATAATCCTTTGTCTCAACTTCTTCATATTTTCACACACTTAATTACACTTGAGTTCATATTTTTTTGGTGTCTTCACCTGAATTCATATATAAATAGAGTCAAAGCTGATGAGAGAAAAGAATAGGTAGCCTAATACAGCTATATGATAAACACAAGTATTTCTACCTAATTGATAAAAACAGCTGCTCTGTGAATTATTGCTATCTTTGGTTTGAGATCAGTTAACCTTTATTAAGCTCCTTTCACCTTTTGTGAAAGGTTTTAAGTGGGCATCCATGTGTATTAGTGGTTTATTATTTAATTATTTCTCTCTCTTCATCCTCATCATCAATTAAGTGATAAAAAACATTGATCATCACAAGTTGTTTAGTGGAAAAATGCCATAATCCCTTCTAGAGGTAATGACCATATATAAAATGTTGAAAAAGGGTATTTTAATTTGCCCCTATTGGTGTGTCTATATGACTCAGTTCCATGAATTGGTCTGGCCCTCATACCCATCATGATGGATGATTGCTAGGCATGAGTCAAAATGGTGGGATTTTCTTAATCATTGTAGATTGAAAATATAAAATTACTCATTTTTGTAACTTTTTAATTATTTGATTTATTTTAACAAATAAACAAGTATGGGAAGGTTTGTCTTTAATCATCTTACTTAGGATATGTGTTCAAACATTTTGAGGTTGTATTTGATAATTAAGAGAAATATAAGTTAAGACATAAGAAAGAAAAAATATATATATATATATATACATACACATATATAATATGTTTAAAATTAATATGGTATATAATATTGTGATAAAGTATGTTAAAGATGATATAATTTTCCCTATATTTTTTTCATTAAAAAACATTTTGTTAATTATCTTAAAAGCAAATACTTTGAAAATGTTATTTTTAATAAATATATTATAAATAATTTTGAATTTTAAATTCTTAAATAGTTTCTTAAAACTATATACCTTAAAAAATAAGACATTTAAAAATAGAAGCATTAAAAGCACAAATTTTCTTCTTTTCTCCCTTCCTTGTATACACTATAAGAGACACAACATGCTTATTAATTTATCTTTTTATAAATTTAATGTGAATAATAATAATAATAACAAATTTAAAAATTTATCAAGATAGTAAGTGCATATATTAAAATAAAAAAATTTATGAATTCAATTCATCGAATAAATAAAATATTTTTTTATAAATTATATATAATTAAATATATGTTGAAAACAAAAATTTGTATACCAATTCTCTTCGAATATAATGTCCGACTATAGAACGTAATTTTTTTTTTGTCTGTATAAAACGCAATTTAAGGACATATAAAAACACTTACAATGGTTCACTAAAAAAAGTCTTGAAAAATATTATACGTATAATTTTTTTTATTAATTAAATGATTAAGTGTAACCAAACAAAACAATAAAACTTGAATGAATAGTTGAATAAGAATGACAAGAATAATTTTTGTGAAATAGATTAAATCAATTTAATTAGAATTAATTGAAAAAAATTATACACATAGCATCACAAGTAAATCTTATATTACCTAGGAAAATCAATTAAAATCCTTGTAAAATTGAATGTCATTCCTTAACAAATATAATTAAGAGAGTGGCACACGTGCACATCATAAGAGCAGTGTTGTTGTGGTGGCCATGTCAACCCCGTTAGTTGACATTAGTGCCTCTCCTGACCCCCATAGATCTCATCATCACATGTCTTGGATATATATATATATATATATATATATATATATATATATGTATATTTTTAAATTAATTCCCTTTCTTCTTCTTTCTCTCTTCTGACCATTTTGCCCTTGTATCTTTTTATACCCTTTACTTTTATTTATTTCCTTTCATCAAATGATATTATTATCATCCTTCCTCCTAAAAATGATTTAGGAGGTTGACTAATTGCTATCATTGTAATCAAACCACA
Organism: Stylosanthes scabra; assembly: GCA_036250425.1. Classification (NCBI taxonomy): domain Eukaryota; kingdom Viridiplantae; phylum Streptophyta; class Magnoliopsida; order Fabales; family Fabaceae; genus Stylosanthes; species Stylosanthes scabra. The sequence continues at coordinate 46,681 of JASCZI010151367.1, forward strand.
ATGTTTGGCGTGCAAACTGTATAATTACCTAATATACATACACATATAGTGTCCTTTTTCTTTTGGTACTTTCACTCTGTGGAGTGCCCAAATTAAGGTGTTTGAGAGGATAATTATTAATTAGTGTTTTCTTATGTCCTTATGTTATATTAAATGTTTTGGTCAAAAGCAAATTAGGGTATGCTCCACTTTTTCCCTTAAGGGTGTGTGTCAAGTTATTATTCATGGGGGACATAGGACTTTACTATGTGATCATACAGTATTAACTGTTAAGTGAATAATATTTTACCAATGACCAATGAGATTATAAAAGCCAAGACAAGTTAAATGTGGAAAAATAAAAAAAATAAAATAAAAGATGCAATAATTATTTAAAAATTGTAGATGACAATTATCAGTATTTTGATAGAACCATAGATGATATATTCTCTTAAATAATTATACATTGAATATATAAATGAGTAGAGAAAAAAAAATACGAAAAGAAAATAAGAAAAAGAAAAAGAAAAAGAAGGAAAAAAAAAGAGAGTAATTTATGTGCATTTTTTTAGTAGTTTTTTTAAGTCGATTAAACTTGGTAAAAAAAAAAACTCATTAGTTAAAATGAAAAAAATTTAAATTACCTTCTTATTAGCCTCCGGTCCGCCTCTGGTTTTTACCCAATATTAAAATGAACATTTTATTTCATAAAATATTTAAGGACAAATAAAACGAGTTGAAAACACAGAATTAAACTATAAACTCCACATACATTTGTCTATGATTGGTGAGGTATAAACCTCAGCATATGAATCTGATTATCTATTCAGAGATTTCACGAAAACAAAAAATACAGAAACCATTACTTTTATATTTTATTTTACCGAAGATAATCTCGGTCAATGAACCACACAGGCCTCAAAATTTGAATCGAATAGTCAAAATCTAGAGCCTTGAAATGTCACGCATCAAAAACTTGGATTGAATAGAATTTTATACAAACCTTCCGAATATGAAGAGAAAAATAACATGTCACATGATTTTCTAGAAAAACTCCCATGCAAAATATCAGGAAGATGTTTGGTACACCAATAATATTCCAGATCTTTTTTCTTTACTCAAAGTTAATCGTCTGCTATCTATAGTTACATAATACTTTGCTAACACGTTTTATGAACAATAAGATAAAAAAACCTTTAATAATTTAATTTAGGTATATGCTAGTATAATTATAATAAATTATTTGTTTTCATGTCATTTAACTTTTTTCTATCATATATATATATATATATATATATATATATATATATAATTGTTATATAAAATAATTGACTGATATTAGGATTCATTTAATTAATGATATAACAAAATTTTATTATGTTAATTAATATCCGGAGAAAACTACTAATAAGATGCATAGTCAATGGAATATAGTACATATATAACGGCATAACCCAGCTAAGGGAATATAATAAGGCAAATTGTACCAAACATGAGGTAAATAAAGAAACTTTATTTCATATTTTTTTTTGTTTTGTTTTCACTATTAATGAAAAAGAGAAAGAAAATTGATTTTTCAGAGGAGTGGAAAATTCTAGAGAATATATGCTTGTGTGGATTATTGCACTAGATTTGTGGCCACATCATGCAATTAAAAAAACGAGGTTCCTTTTGAAATTTGGTGCATTATTATATTGAATTGAACAGTGCAGAACATAACATATCCATGGCTAGTGGCTTTATTTTTTTTTATTGTTATTATTAAAACATGGATAGTTGGATTACTATTATTGCTTTTGAAGAATATGGAACTATTCTTGTTCCCATTTGACATATCCCTAAACCCTAATTGGTCTATATATATTGAGGGAGGAATCAAAGGGTTCTTATTATACTGGCTAGCACTACTCTATATGCATTGGTCTTCCAATAAAGAATCTCTAAGGCCATGACAACCACTTTACATGCACTAAGCCTAATCAAAGAGCATCAACATAATGAAATTGGAATAGGAATTGAACACCAAAAAATGATACTTATTATTAAGCTTTACATTTCTTTTGAGTGGTATGCCCTATTCCATTTACTTTAATCTACTCCCCAAAAAGACAACTTTTAAAGATAAAATATTAAAATAATGATTTTGTTAGTAACTACTTTTAAAATACTTATTTCTTGGGAATTATAGAGGCAACATTTTTTTTCAATATATATACCAATCAATACTTTGTACTAACATCTTATTTTTAAACTATATAATAATTAAAATTCAGAATTTGATATTTAGAATTTAGAGTTTATGATTTGATTGACAAAATATTCCTTAAATATTATATATAATAATATATTTGTTAGCTAAATATTATTAGTCCAAAATAATAAATTTAACTTATTGATTATATAATATTATTCCATTTAAAATATGTAAAATAAAAATATTTGATCAAAAGAATAAAATAGATTGAAATTTTACCAATACATTCAATATATGAAAAATTTTAAAACACATTTAAAAAATATAAAAAAATTCCCTATCTTTCTAGCTAGTATGTAAAAAAAAAATCACATATTCCTCTTCCCCACAAGAAAACATCAATAAGCAACAAAGAAAAAAAGTGAATACTTTTCGATATCACTCTCCTCCTTTTGAGGGCACACACACATAGATGATAGAGAGAGAGAGAGAGGGGGGGGGGGGGGGGAGAGGC
>JASCZI010151368.1:0-11562 GCA_036250425.1 Stylosanthes scabra
TAATCCATTAATTATTGCTAAAATAAATTATTAAGTTTAGATGTTATATATATAAAATTATGATGGTTATGTTAAATATAATAATTTTATATTATTGTATCACATTACTCAAAAAATAATATATATATATATATATATTAGTTATTAGCTATTTTTATTTAAAATACAATTTTTTACTATGAATATTACCTTTTATTTTTCTTTGATGTTTTTTTGAAAAAAAAAATGTCCATAAAAATTGATTGAAATTTGTTAAATGTTTTATATTAGGTTTAAATTTCTGAAATTTTGGACATTACTTTTTGAGAAAAAAGTTTATATTTAATGTACATTAATGTGATTGAGAATCTTTTGGGAAGTAATTTGATAATTTAAAATAAATATCAATTACAATTAAATGATGCAAGAGGAGAGTGATATTCACACACTTAACATTGAGAGTATGAATAATCTATTATATTTCATTAATGTATATATTTCTCTGGTACCTATCATTACAGTATTAAATACACAAGAATTCGAACTCTCAATAAATTTTTATTAAGTGGACTTTAAACTCCAAGGTAGTTTCTTTAGGTGTTAGTTAGCATGTCAAAATTAAACTCCAATACTAATAACTGTATAAGGCTGTAACTTGTAATAACTCCCACTGTGAAGGTCTTATATATATTTCAGAGGTAAGGCGTTTGTAATAAAACCAATTGCAAATAAAAGAACTTTTAGTTAAATAGTTTGTAAGAAAAATCTAAAATAAAAATGTGTCAGTTTTCACTAAAAGGGTGTTTGTGATATCAGAACAGTTATTTTACAATTTAATACTTGTATATAGTTGAAAAATGTGAAAGCTATCTTTATTCATCAGAAATTATTATTAAAAACGTTTTTAAATATATTGTTTAAAAATGAATGTTTTGTGGAAATTGAGTTTTTATTAATATGATTAATCATAAAACTCAATGAGGTCATTTAATTTATATAATGGATTACATTCTTTTAGTGTGAATGAGGCTTTATTGTTATTATCAGTAAATTTTTGTTTATCAGGTTTTACAAAGCATGCAAAAGGTAACTTTTCCAACAAGAAAAAACTGATTTTTGTTTAGAAAATGTTTTTAAGGGATAATTTATATTTGATTATATTAATAAGTTCAGATAATATTTTTTTGAAAAAAAATAGATAACTAATATTTTTTTTAATCCTATAGTATTAGCCATTTTTAACTATTTCACTGAAAATATTAATCTCTAACATTTCTGTTGATACGTAAATAAAGTATAACAACTATTTTGTTATTAAAAAAAATATATGATCTACTCCTGAATAATAGAAAAAAAATTGATAATCATAGTTTAATAGTCATAAATAATTAACCATAATTTTTTATTTTAATTTTTTTTTCATTTATTAATTGCTATCGAATAAAAAGCCAAATATGATATTTTATAAATATATAATTATAAATATTATTTACATAAAATTATAAATCTTAAATTAAATACAATCACTTCTAATTATTGCTAGCTATCGTTACCCCTAAATAATACATACAACATGTTACATGCATGATTCATGCAATCTTTCTTCTTTTTAGTGGTTTATGGATTATAGTTGATGATAACACTACTCAGCCAGTAGTGCAAGTTAGTTAGTAGTTAGTTACTGCCAACTAGATCAGTTAGTTAGTTAGTTAACTAGAGTAAGTCACAATAAGTTAGTTATTATGATTGTTAGAAAAAGTTACAAGTTAGTTATTTTCTGTTTTCTATTACTAACAGCTGAAAAAGTTAGTTATGATTGTTACAAATCCATCTCTTCCTCTTTAACTTTCTCTCTTCTAATAACAATCTTTAGTTTACTACTTAAATTTGTTGCCCTCTTCATACTTATGCATCATAGGATCACAGAGAACACCTACTCATTAGGATTTAATATTTTTTTGGGATATATAACACCTTGTTATTAGTAATATAAACATGAAAATTGTGAGGGCTTTTTAGTATAAGTGAGAAGTGAAAAGTGAAAAGCAGAAAGACGTATAAGTTAGAAAAAGACAGAGGAGAGAGAAAAAATGCAAAGAGATGGAAGAACCTGGAAGAAGAAGTTTAGACGAATAATCGGTAGAAGAGAAAAATAAGGGCTTCACTTGAGCTGGAGAGGGCAAGTTTAGAGCCATTCAAATCTATTATTCTTCACACGTACGTAAATACGGAACCAATCACCTCTATATATTAATATTCTTCTTCTTCTTATCCTTAATTAATTATTATTATAAAAAATAAAAATAATCCAAATTAGTAGCTTCCATAAAGCAAGCAATTAAGAACTGCCACGAATTGCTTTGTGTGGCCAATCAATATATATATGAGCCTGGCTATTATATTTCTATTTTTGTGTTCATAAAATGTTAATGTTTTTGGTTGGTGCACATTTGCAAATGACTTCAATCATCGTTAAACTCCAAAATGTGGATAATGCTTTAAATAAATAAGGAGGACTACTATTATGAAGATTATTTTGTTCGTACGTACGTATCATGCATCCAACAACTCATTCCACACAATATGAGAAGAATTCCTTGCTTTTTTTAAAACACTCCGTTCAATTTTTCAATTTAATTTAGACCATTTCTTTATCAAAATACATTCAATTTTAATAATCTTAGAACATAAAAAAATAAATATATTTATTTTTTTTATCAAAGATATGTTATGGAAAATGCTTGAAATCGAGACATTTATTAGAGAAAGAGATAAATATCATTTGAGTTATAATCAGCAATAGTTAGTATGTGTTTGAAAACAAGATGATGCAAAATTTGAAATTATTCTAGCGAGTCATGGAATTTATAATTAAAAGTAATTATTTAATCATTTCATATATAATTCGTAGTCCTTCTATAATTTTATCTTCTTCACAACTTGTCAGCATGGAGTCTCTCATGTTTTGTTGTTAAGGCGTCAAGCTATCAATAAGAGTATATATTCGTTATATCGATGATGGCTTCTATACTATGAAAATGATAGAGAGGAATGAAATTTAAATAAAAAATTATATTCGCACAATAAAATCAGTCATTAAAATTAGTTACGAGTATATAATACACATTGAAATATAAAATACATATTTAAATGAATTAAACTATACATATATTTTTATATTTCAACGCATATTTTATACTTATGACTAATTTTAATAGCTAATTTTAATATATATCTCACATAATTCAATTTAATTATAGTCTCTTCTAGTTATAAAGTGTGGTAAATTTTATAGCTAGCTTCTGTCTTATTCATATTATTTCCTTTTTGGCCAACGTAACTTTCATATTTGTTACTTTCATCTCTATCTTTTAATTTCTATTAAAGAAATTGCTATGTGACAACACAATAATGCAACGTCTAAAGAAATAAGAATGAATATCCATATGGGTAATGTTACGAGTCACCAAAAAATAATATGGATAATGTCACACAATCAGTATTTTTTTTAATTTTATCCAGCATAATCAGTCAGCGTTTTTTAATTGGTTAAAATTAAAAAATTTAAAAAATAAATTATATAAAATAATAATGACTAAATATGCTGACTAAATTTAATAAAATTGTTGTGTAATATTTTTCTTATTTTAATTTATAAAAGATGAATCATGAATGTATTCCCAAAGAAGGAGAAGAAGACAAAATTAAAATGATAATGGTAGCCAAGATTGATGAGTATGTGTGCGGTCAAGAGGAAATGCTAATTGGCTATAATTCATAATTCCTAATCAACCATATTGACTAAGATATGCTCTTTTCTCTTCCTCCAAGACATTATTTATTTTAAAATTTAATCCTTTTTTTCTTATAATTTCCTATTGGTATTGGTAGGTGCATCTGTTTTCGTCCATTTGTTGGTGAATACCAGAACGTGGCAAAAACAAAAGGAAAACCAACTAATTAACTAACATGTTTTAAGGAGGGCCCATACGATAACGAACGACCATAGTCGATAACTCCATATACACATAAAGATATGAAGATATGCATTACGTATCACCATATATACTACAAGACAAAACATTTCATATCATATTTACCATCCACACATGCATGATCATGCATTTCATGCACAAGATTCATCGAATTTTCCTATCCTTACCTCATATTTTTTCTTTTAGAGAAAATAATTATAATAATAATGGAAGTTGTTAATCAAGAGTTTTCATGTCTTATGTGGAAGTAGGAGGCAACCATAAGAAGAAATAGTTGAATAAAGTTGACGAAATAGTTAACAATAATGATCAACGGCTAACAAGTAACAAGAGAGGCATATTTGAAGAATTCAACATTTTAATTATTTGTTGCTCATGTTGTTATGCTTGGATACCAAAGTTAATGGAATAGAGTGGAATTAAATACTATAGTTTAAGACAAATAGACAATCATAAAAGTAGTAAAATGACAAGTCCTCAAATATAAGGTGAAAATTATAACACTCTTCTTTTGTTTGTGAAAATAATATTCATACAAACAACTAAATAAAGAGAAACCTAATTTCTTTTTCTTTCTAATTTCACACATTACTTATACTTTGATTCTTCACACCTCTAAATTCTAAACCTTAAATCAGAACTATTAATATAAAATAATATAATAAATAAAGAAAATTTTTAAAAAATACAACATTCCTTACTTAACAAATGTTTAAAGATGAATCCCAAAATACAAAACCCAATTTGCAACTGTAGTTGTGGCATTTTTTATTACATTAATATATTTAGATTTCATTTGGTTCCAAATTCATTGATTTATAAATTTACGAAAAAAAAAAAAATACAACGACCACCATTTATGTACCAAAACGTCGTAATCCTTTTTCTTCTTTTTTTTTACCCTCAAAGAAACAAGTGACAATATTTTAAGGGCCAACGCAGTCCATGGCCGCATGAACAAGAATGGAAGAATGAGCTTTACAACAACAACAAAAAAAAGGAAAAGGAAGAATGAGCTATTATTTATATATAACCAAAAATTTACAATTTACAATGTGAACAAAATTTTACAGTGCAGTTTGTCAAAAGGCATGGAGAATACAATGGGGAACTCATCACAGATTTTACAGAACCATCATGTGGTGGTCGACTATAGGTTAGAAGCTACTACTCTAAATGAACTACATAACTGAGCCATCATCAACATATATTTCATATTCCAATTTTGAATGAATTTTCCATTTGATATGGAATGACTATTCAAAATATTCTACCCTGTAATGTTGGTATCTAACACCACCAACATTTTGGTTTCGACATCAACGACTTACAAGCCAACCCGGTTTAATTAGGACGTCTTCCTTGAAGTTGCGACCGGAGACTGAAACTGACTCACCTTGACGGCGATAGCACTGTAAAGGGTTCAAAGCACAAGTAAGATAAGGCATGCTTGTTAAAACAGAAATTTAAATTAAGTTATTAACCAAAGTATCCCAGCAGAAAAGGAAAAACTAGTCACTGGTCCTTTGATTTTCTGTCCGGATACTTTGGTGCTAGTTCTAAATTCATACCCATGCCTATTATAGTTGAAAAGAATAACTGTTCTTATCATGTGAGAAACAAGTTTTCAGGTATATGCATCCCCACTTAATGAAGCCACTGAAGTATTAATAGAGGTTAACTAAAAATGATCTATTTGTTGACCTAAACAATATTTTGGTGTTAATGTTTGGGACATCACTTGTGCAATGGGTATAAATAAAAGGGAAGGACAGTCCAGTGCCCAAGGATCCCGCCGTACCTTCTGAGTTTATAATCACAAGTGTGCAAAGTGTGCAATGGGTGAAAGAAAAACAATTTTTCATGCAAGATCATCATATCATATACTTTGATTGACAATGCAGTCCACACTCAACACTAGTCCATTGACTAGCTCTATTATAGGCGAAGATTTCAAAGGGTTGCTGATCATAAATCCCACATCAGAATTCCATAATTTCAATATGGAACAAGCCCCATACCTAGGAATCCTAAAATTTACCTTGTTACCCAGCAATGCACATCAAGACGTTCTAAAAGACAATTGGCAACAGTTTACCAGCACAATTTTGGATGAGATATGAATGGATAGGTACAAAAGTTCCGTCAATTGAGAGATGAGGATGAGTACAAACCTTGTAACATACTACAGTGTCATCTGGGTACATTGCAAATAGCTTTGTACCAAGGCGTGCATCACAGGAGTCACAGAGACTCTCATCATTAATCTGAACATGCCTTGATCTTTCCTCCAATCTTGACAATCTTGCATCAATGTCTACGGCTCGTGATAAATTATGTACAATCTGAGAAAGAAGTTAGCTACCAATATTAGCAGTGCACTAAACTGGATTGCCTACAAAAGCATGGACACTATTTGGCACTGCATCATGTATCATGTGCATCTTCTATGATCCGTTACTTAAACAGATTTATACTGTTCAATTTAAAGAGTTTTTCTATTTTGAATCTTTCAACTGGGATATGTCAAACAAAAGCACAAATAGTTATTTCAAGATGATTATCTAGATAGGAATTTTCGGGAAAAGAATAGTTCAAGCCCAAAAGGAAAAACATGAACTTAAGTGGTCAAACTTGGACAAAAACCATAATACGGTAGAGACTAGACCAAGTGATAGTTGAAATGAGTCATTTACGGTGCTCAAAATGTGTTTGCAAATTTGTTATCCTTGCCAAAATCTTGATGAATATGCTAAGTTTTGCGAGGGAGTCATGCTCATTATTTTCATGTTAACTGCTCACTTTAACTTGAGTTCCTTTATACTTTCTCTCGTCTTGTGTTAAAATAAGATCAGAAGTTAGGGCAATCCATCCAGCAAGGAAAGAATTATGAAAGTACCTGCCCTTGGAGATGATGATGTACTCTGGCCCTGAACATTCTTAATAGTGTCTCAGAAGCAAGTTGAAGTGGCATATCTGGTGACAATTTCTGCATTATAAATCCAAAATTTTTAGTGAGTGCAATCCCAAAATTAACAATTGCACATCTATTTTGAATGCATTCAACAGCGTAAAACAGAAGAATTCAAAATACAATCCAATAATTCCTTCTAATTCAGAGAGACACCCATCCAAACATTCATCACGGTAGAATCTACAACTTAGCCAGATAATAAAAAGCAATTTGGAACTTGGAAATTAGCATATTATGCTCAAAGTAGAAAACCAATACATTGAACATTCTCATTTATCAAGCAGCAAGAAATGCAGCAGAAATATGATGTTCTAAGTATAAGGTGTAAAATGGAAAATCAAATACCTTACAAGTCTGTTTAAAGGCTTTAATTATGCATTCATAGAAAATCTCGATTTTCTATATGCAAACCATGTGGCCACCTCATGCAGCTACTCAGGCCAGTTTGTAAGAAAATAGGGAACAGGAATGTGGTAGGGAAGGGTGGAAAACAACCGCCAATCCTCATGAGTGATTAACTGTTTCTTTATATTAATCTATCTTCTTTATGTGTGTCTGTGTGTGTGTCCAATGATGCAGGTTGCAAAATATTCACTATTGTAGTATAATTGAAAATGCTTTAGTATTTGGAAGAAGATAGGGTGAATATAATACCTCTAAAACTTGCAAAGGGTCCAATGATTCTCCATGATTGTGGAGAAGGCGAACAGCAGCAGTAAACATGGGCTCCTTACCATCTTGTGGATCCAAATACATTTCAAGCAACCTGAGGCCATCATCACGTTAAAGAATGCAAAATTATATTACAATGTGCAAAAGAACTTCTAAACAGATAAATAAAATATTTAAAAAGGTTCAAGGGAGACATACTGCATGTAAGCATCAGCTCTGCCAATTTCAGCACAATACTGCTCAGCAGCCTCGCTGTCTTCCAACTTCCTGTGAGCCAACAGACATAATATTATTTTTAAAAGATAAATAAAACAAAATAAAAAAAATATTTTTCTTATCTAACACCTTGTAAGCCATTTAAATTTAAGTGTTATGTTTCATGTCACACAAATTAACCAGAGAATTACAGGGAAACTGGAGAGCTTTGCTTCTATTGTTTTAACATATTTTTATTTATTTATTTATTTTATTGAGGATGCCCGGTCCTTTAATATCTATGTAATATCCTCTTCTAGTTAATAATATTTCTTCTTTTGTTAGATACTAATAATATTCAGAGGAGTCGTATAAAAGAAAGTACAATTTTGAAGCTAGCTGGGATACTCACAAAGCCAAAATTTGGAGGACCAAAGTCTCCTGCCCCAGTCTTCTATACAGAATAGCCTGTCAGTGTCATATAAGCTCAATCAATAAAATCAATGATCACAGACATTAGAAACATGACTAAAATACCATACTAATTACTAACTAAAGTCAGATAAACAGAGTTTAAGATGACACAATTAGAAGACTTAAAACGTACCTTTTCTAACCATAACTCTGACCCTTCAATCAAGTCAAGAATTTCTTCTGGATCATACAGGTCAGAGGATTGCAAAAATACTTGCAGCCTTTTTCTTGCAGTAGTCTCAAAGATTGAGATCCCAGAGGTATTCTCAGTATTACCAGTATCGAGATTTTCAGACTCAAATTCTTCAATAGCTGATTTGGCAAGTGATAGGGCATACAACGTGTGCAACTGAGTGTCGCTACAATCTTGGTCTTCAATCAACCACTGGAGAAACCTTCAATTAAATGAAATCAGGTCAACAGGAGATGCCTATAGCATGTTTGGGAATCATTAGGAAAAGACTTTTTACTTTTTCAAAAAAAGGATTTTCCGGGGAAAAAAAAGTTTGGGTAGAAACAAAAATAGATTATAATTGAAATAAGCAAAAGCTTATAATTTTTTGAATGGTAATACCAATTTAACCTCAGCTATCAAATATTCAATAACAAAATAAACAATTATTCCATATCGTAATATTAATTAACCTACACTTCAAGTACAATCAAAATATAATTATAGCTAACCATTCCTAACACTAGGAAATATATGTACAGGGAAAACATAAGACAAATTAAAACAAGACAAAAGAGTCACCAATAGTATAATAAAATCCTCAACCAGAATATCACCGAAAACCTTAGATGACATAATAAAATCCTCACATATATGATCATTAGTTTGAAATAATAAGCATACTGCCAGCAGATGACATGAATACCTTTGTAAGATTTCTACCTTCTGTGGATCAATAGCTGTAACAACTTTATCTGCAATAACAAATGAAATAACATATCACTGATGATTTCAGAAATACAATAAAATTGACAGAAACAGAAGCATAAAGATTACTGCTTTAGAAACCATGATAAAGAGTAGTAATTTAAAAAAAAAAAAAAAGTACTCAGTAAATAGACCTGTCTAACTGCAAATGGCATAAAAAGTAAAAGTTACATAAATCATGTGTGAGCATTCTTTAAGAATCACAAGACAAACCAGGATTGAGTTGGACTTCTCGTCTGTCTGATGTTAAAACTTTAACTGCAAGAACCTGGCTGATGTCGGCAATCTAAAATTAAAGGCCAAAAGTTTCTGATCATTAATTAAATAATGAATTTGAGCAAAACATATTTGCATTAACAACTGTTTATCAATTATACCCATCCTAGATGTTGTAGAATCAAATTTTGGTCTGATGACTCCTCAAGAATTTTTGCAGCTTCGGCTGCAGCAATTGCCTTGCCAGAAACAAGGTTTTCCCTGCTATCTGGTATATTATTATTCAATGCAGTGTCTTTCCAGAGGCCAGATGAATAGTTTCTTGCTAGAATGCGCCAAATAGAAACAGCTTTTGAGCTCATTCCTTTACTTGCACATAGAAAAGCCAGTGTACGTAGGTGCCCAGACTCTTCCAACATCTGTTCCAACTCTTCCTGAACAAGAAACGTATCTCATAAGATCGTCTTTCAGGCCTACCAGGCATTTACCATTATATCAAGCAATGCAAAAAAGAACTGCATAGATTCCAACATGACGATAAATGGATAATCTATTGCCCTTCCGGTAAAGCCCTGTGGCTGATGCTATAAGTAGGTTTTAATTTCTCACCATTACCCCCCTGTTCACATTTGACCCTATTCATTCTGAAGACTTCAGATAAGACCATAATAGGAAAAGGAAAAACTAACTACTTAAATCTTATCTATAATGCCAATAACTCAATTTACATGATTGCTTTAATGAACAATATAAGATGTATTGTCTCTTCAAATTACAAATAGGCTCTCATTCTATATATAAAAGTTCTGCAAATGCCAAAATATTACCAACAACAATATGCACATACCACAACACACCAGTTTGTAGAAGATGCCAACCGCTCCATATCTTCAACACGATTTAGGGCTCTATATAGATACATTAATAAAGTATCAACTCCCTCCCTAACTGATTGTGTTAGGTCCTTTTCTCGACAAGCCTCCAAATATCTGTACAAAATGTCATTAATATTCATTGAGAAATGTGCTTATGATTAATGAAACCAAGTTTAAAGATATAATTACAAATATAAGAAACTTTCAAGTGCATAATTAATGAGCAATGCTATCATGATATAATATTTAAAATTAAATATTTCAAAAAGATTCCTCTTCTGCTACCAAAACTTTCCTTCATGATCTTCCGGAAAGGGGAAAAAAAACAAAAAAGGAAAAATAAAGTCGAAGACTCCCAGGAACAGAGGTGTATAGAATCTTCTATGGGTGTATAGGTGAATATCAGTCAATAGCAACATACTGATTCGAAAACTGAAACGAATAACAACTAAACAGAATTTAAACCTGCTAATGTTCTTGATTGCTGACTCCAACAGATCAGCTCTATTTGGTGGATTCAGAAACAGGTCATTATCTACAATTGTTTCTACACCTGCTTTCCTCAAGAAAGAAGCTCTCTGGATTGTCATTAAACCATCATCTACTACATCTTCAAGAGGGGCAGGTGGAGGATGCAAACCCCAATACCGATTCCTAGGAACCTACAAAAGCCAGTTTGAACCTCTGTACCACATTCATACAGCACAACCTTCAAACATTTGACCAATTAATATGCATTAACAACAAGTGCAACATTTCACAGCATAGAACGAGACCTAAGAGAGCAAATTACGAGTTAGGCTTGCATATTCAGTTGAAATTTATTAAGCACAATAAGACCCCACAAAATAGCCCAATGTATTACAAAATATAAAACATATAGTTATTTTCTTTTCTTACTTATATTTATATATGCCTAAGATACATAAAATTGTTATTGTCAAGCAAACAAGTCACATTTGGTTTTTACTTTTTATAACATAACACATCCCAAATGCCTTCAATAACATGTAAACAATTTGGATGAAAATTCGCAACACATGTCTTGAAGAGTTCAAAAGGTTTAGCTAATGACCAGACAACCAGAAATCAGAACAAACAAGCAACAAAACTTTGACATAATTTATGAAAGCATTATATAAAATAGCATGAAGCACACAAAAGTACCAGTAAAGACCAGCGATTCGGATCTTGCATTATAAATGGGAAAACTTCAGAAGGCTGCATTGTCTCCGAGAGCAA
>JASCZI010151368.1:17222-53292 GCA_036250425.1 Stylosanthes scabra
CTACAATCATTTTGGACCCAATTGCAACCAGCGCATGCCCAGGTAACTATATAATTAATTACAAAAATCATATATTATTTACAAAAAATATGTTAAAGCATATTAATAAAATTGTAAAATAAATAAATAGGATTCGTCACGGATATGCGCATGTAGCAAACAATATATACCAGGGATGGATGCAGTATGCAATTGGTGGAAGCATGGGACCCAGCCTCAAAAGCCAATCTAACCTCTTCATAGCACCCCAATCTGGGAATAAGGAGGTAAGTAATAATCGCTAATCAAATTAATTAATATGACTTTGTTTTTGTTATTGTTTTAGTAATTATAATATTTGAATGTATGTGTTGTGTAGGTGACATGGAGAAACGGCAATGGAGAAAACGGGAAGACGTGGGAATTTCATTCAGTAGGGGATGCTTTTGAAAATGGAGCTTCCTTCACAGTAACTAAAGGAGGTCGTGTGCCAAAGCCAAATTATAGTAAAGAACAATATTTTAAAGTTCTTGATGCTAAATCTGTCAGATTTTTGACAAGATCGTCTGGCGTGCTATGATGTACCAAAAACTCTATGCTGATGCTATATAATCAAGCTCCCATCATCAAAGAGGATGTTACCAAGACACCAATTATAATTAGATGTATTGAAAAACTTACCCGAGTTAATTTGATCTAGAAGACATACATCGCGAAGACAAAGCAGAGAAGAAGAAGTCACAAACCGTATGTGTGAAAAAAAGAAAAAAATAAACAGTTGAAGATATATATGATTAGACTTGTTGGTTATGAAATTTAGTTGGTCACACATTGTATTTTCAAATTATTTATTATTGAAAGTAGGCTAAACTCTAAAGCCTAAGTAAATATATGGTAGCTTATGCTATTGCCCATTATTAATTTAACAAATATATATGAGGACACATGATACTATTATATGACACTAGCTGTATGTAGAAATTAGCCACTAAAATAGAATACTTATTATAAAATAGTACAATTATAGCTAGTGGGTAGGTTAGGATAACTATGGTAACATTAATAATTAATATTAATTAGGATTAGTCCACTAATGCGAATTTATAGGATGATGACAAGTCATGAAGGATAATTGGGATGTAATAACAAACACCATATATATATATATATATGCCATCGCTCATTATTTTAACAAATATACACGGGAACACATTATACATGATACTATTATATGGATACAATTATATATATGCTAGTTGCACATTGAAGTATGAGCTATTAGAGTAAAATACTTATTGAAATACAAAATATATATTATAAATGATAGATAATTTTAGTGATTAATTTTACGGTATAAATATCATTCTTACTATTACCAAGTTCCAATTTTAAGCTTCAACTTCACCATTTTGAAATATGAATTCACTTTCAGCCTTGGGAAATTATGTAAGCTTCAACATCTTTGCTAGACTCAAGTAACAAGTGCATCAAAGTGTGAGGATCAGGAGTATTGTCATTCATCTTCTCATATTCCAATGTCCAATGCACCTTGCTTCCTCCCTCTTTCTTGGGAACAACATGAAGTATGAACTTGAAGCTCTTGTAGTGCTGCTTCAGCAGGTCTGCTTCCAAGACTCTAAAGCTCATTTTGTTGTTTTCTTTGTCTATTTCTTCAACAATCTCCTTACCAACACATGCCTTGCCATCTAAGCTTGTCCAAAACCAAAAATTGTTTAGATTATATATTTTAGGGATCAAAAGAACTAAAATGTGTCATTAACCATCTAATCCACAATTTTTGAATCTCAAATTTATTATTATTTGTCAAAATCACACATGCAAGGATTCAAATTGATGCAGTTCATCACAATTACACACACATAACAGAATCCAAACTCTAACATTTACTTAGTCAGACGAGTGAGTTAACCACTTATCGGATTCTAATTAGTTACTTTAAAATGTGAATTACAATTATCTTTATGGGTGTGGGGTTAAAAAATAGTGAACGTGAATTAAAATGTAAACCAGTAGAAATTGAGTATGTAAGAAGTTAAGCTAAGGTCCATGTATATGTATATATACATACCATAAACAAAGTTCCATGAAATGATGGATTTCTCAGTACCCCATTCACCTTGGTGAATTTCAACACTCTGTACTTTATCAGGGCAAGCCTTGGCAACATGGTGAGTCTTGTTGCAGTAAACGTCATAGAATTGCTTAGCATCTACCTTAATATCAAACACACTTTCTAACTTCTGTATTTTAGATGTTGCCATGTTATGCAAGTAACTCAATTTCCACACTCTCAACTACTTAACATGCATGCCTATATATATAAAATCAATTTCCAAACTTCTCAAATCAACTACTTGAGAATTATGTATTGCACATCATTTTCCAACAAATTCTTTACTTTAGGAGATACCAGCAGGCCCATATTCTCCAATAATTTATATGTATGCATGCACCAGCACCACTGCTTTCCAAATTCTATACTTTATAAGATGCCATTTTCCTTCACACGACACAAGAAAAAACGGAAGATTTTGAAGAGGAATTTAAAATTTATTATTGCTCGAAACTTGGAAGGACAATGAGCATGCGTTTCATTGAAATTTTTTTCCAAGTTACATCAACTTTTTGTACATTATAATATGATATTTAGTATCTCGTTAAGTTATATGTTAATTACGAGGATGATGGTTAGAAATTACTAAAATTTTAAATCTGATTTATTTAAAGGTAATATATACGTATTTTATTAGAACTAAAATTAAAGAATATGAAAATTAAATAAGAAAATGTGTATTGTTGATGGTATGAATTAGAGTAGAACAAGATTTTATAATTTGGCTTGATCCAAGAAGATGAATAAAAGAAAGAACAGTTCTCTTTACTTCAAGTGAAAGAGAAAAAAATTTTAAATTGAATAAAGTTCAACAATTAAATAATTTTCCTATCCAATATAAACCATTATAATGATATCATCAACTTCCTGTTTATAATACTACAGCATTAGTTAAATATAATAGGCTTAACTAATGGCCCATCCTAACATATTTTTAATGTAAATGAGATATTAGACAACAAAAAATGTAAATGAGATATTATTATAACAAAAATTTTAGATGACGAAAAAATTTAATCAACTAATTAAATATAACCATGTTATTATTGTTAAAAATAAAGCACGGGTAAAAATTTAAGTTGTTTAAGTGTCTAATTCTATGTTCGAATCTTGAGGTGGAACGTATAAAGAAGGGGGTGTAGTCACATCAAACCTCTCGAAAGGAGCATTCAATAAGACGTAAGAGATTAATCTAGATCTGTCGGATTTAAAATATCCTCCTAGAAAACGTAAAAACGAACAATAAGTAAATTTGAAATATATACTCTTATAGACTTTGTAGAGGAGGGATTGTTCTCTAGGTTTGGGAGAGAGACTGAGACTGGGAGACTGAGACTGGAGGACTAAAACTGAGAAACTGAGACTGAAATAGGTTTGTGTATTGTGTTTGGTTTAAAATTAATTAGAGATAGAGACTGAGAGATAGAGATTAAACTAAGTTAATGGAGCAAAAATAAATGTTAGAATTGGAAACTATAATGTTAATTGAGAGTATTTGAGTAAAAAAATATTATTAAAGTTTCTGTCCCAGTCCCCAATCTTCCAGTCCCTCCAATTTGGAGGTACTGAAAATACTGAAACTCTGGGGACTAAGACTGAAATTTTAGTTCAAGTTTCTGTCCAACAAACACAATACTGAATCTCAATCTCCCAGTTTCAGTCCCAGTACTTAAAAACAAATGCACCCTAATAGTTAGCCGGAGTCTTGCTTAGCTAGCATAATAAGATTGAGAGCTTTATTTGAAGCCTAATCCCAAAATTTCTTTAGCTATAATTAGCACATAGTTTCTCATCCAATCCAATGCATGAGCCTTTTATTCTACTTTTAAAAGATTTTTTAAATAAATAAAAATAATTTTATATTTGAATATTTTAGATATAATTTTTTTGTTTTGTCAATTATATTCGGCATAATAATATAAAATAAAATATATTTTTTTATTTATTATGTTAAAAAAATTTGAATAAAAAATATATTTTTAAAAATAGATAAACATTATAGTTAATAAAAATTCAGTCTTAATAACTTAAATTGAATGTTCTATTTTTTTATGGTTTGGATCTTCGGTTTCTAAGAAAATACAAAATTAGCTGATAGTTATTTTAGGTTTCGGATGTTCTATGATTTTCATTATAAATGTGCTATAGACAATGGTTACAAATGTTATATTTTTTGTTAGTTAATTTGTTAGTTAGAAAAATATTAGTTGCCTATATTTTTCTATATATAAATTATATCTCAAAAGATAGATATATATTTTTTATTTTACTAATACTTTCAATTTAATTACTAAAACCTTATCAAATACTTTTAAAAAATACATGAAAAGATTTTTTTTCCTTGTGGTGAAAATTTTTTTTAATCGAATAAAGCAGCCAAACATGTGGTCACCAAAAGAGCACCCAAAGATGCTCTTCATCCTGAGCTACCATCATTTGTAAGCTCTTCGATTCTGGTTCTCCACTGCAAGGCTGATGTTGAGAGCAGAACGCTAACATCCATAAATGATAAAACCCAGCTTGGAATGGAGCAAAGAAGTAATGAGCATAGAACGCTAACTTCCATAAATGATAAACATCATAGAATTGCTTAGTATCTGCCTCAATGTCGTAAACATAATAGACTGATATTTTTATGAAATGATTTGAAGTTGGTTTAGTGTGTTAGTTTAGGTTTATAAGGAATAACTTTGATTAGGAAATTGTAGGTATATAGTTTGAGAAATTTGATAGTTTTATTATTGATGAATTTTGAAGAGTACAAAGGCTTTGAAATGTTTGAGTAGTGTTATGTTTTTTTTTTTTTATTCTAATGAGTAGTGATTGCCTATTTATAGGCTTTACATGTTTTCTAGAAAATTCTATCTAGATAATGTCTTAGATTTTTCTAGATTATAACTTCCTAGATATTTCTAGTACTAGGTTTATTTATTATAGATTCTAGATATTTCTATTACATTATCTAGATATTTAATCTTATAAAACATGATCATGAGATTTCTATAAAGTTCTACAAATGTGTAGCAACATTAATACTCCTCCTTGATGCACATTTTTGTGACTCCAAGCATCTCTCGAAATAGTTCGAATTTTGATCTTGGTAGTGCTTTAGTGAAGATGTCAGCTAGTTGCTCCTCCGTGTTGTAGTACTCGATCTTTATCTTTTTCTCCAATATAACTTCTCGTATGAAATGATACTTGATAGCTATATGCTTTGTTCTGCTATGATGAACTGGATTGTTTGCCATTGCTATTGCTGACTTGCTATCGCACAACATAGTTGTTGGTTCTTCTTGTTGTTCGCTAATGTCTTCAAATATTTTTCTTAGCCATATTGCTTGACTAGTAGCATTTGCGGCGCGCGACATACTCAGCTTCAGCAAATGATTGAGGAACTGTTTCTTGTTTCTTTGATGCCCAAGAGAATACTTCAGATCCTAATGTGAATGCGTATCCAGAAGTGCTTTTCATGTCGTCTATTGATCCTGCCCAATCACTATCGGTATATCCGAGTAGCTTTGAGTCTTCGGTAGGTTGATAGTGAATACCATATTCTTGCGTACCTTGTAGATATCTTAATATTCTTCTTGCAACTCCATAGTGCTTCTGACTTGGCTTTTGCATGAATCTTGATAATAGACTTGTTACATACATGATGTCTGGCCTTGTGGTAGTTAAATATAGAAGACTTCCAATAAGACTTCTATATTGTGAGACATCTGCTTCTCCAGATCCATCATCTTTTTGCAATTTCTCATTATGGACTAGAGGAGTAGATACTGCTTTGCAATTACTCATCTTGAACTTGTGCAGCATATTTTGAGTGTATTTCTTTTGAGAGATGAAAATTCCTTTATTTTGGTTTACCTCAATGCCAAGAAAATAGTGCATCAATCCTAGGTCGGTCATCTCAAACTCCTGCTTCATTTCCTCCTTAAATTCTTTGATCATCGCCTCATTGTTTCCTGTGTATATAAGATCGTCCACATACAAGGAAACTATGAGAGTGTTGGAATTACCTTGTGTCTTGATGTAGAGTGTGGGCTCACTTTTACTCCTTCCGAATCCATGATCAATGAAGTATTTGTCAATTCAACTATACCATGCTCGCGGAGCTTGCTTAAGACCATACAGTGCTTTCTTGTGTCTTAGCACCTTGTCTTCATGTCCTTCAACAACGAACCCTTGTGGTTGATCAATGTATACTTTTTCTTCCAATTCTCCGTTAAGGAAGACTGATTTTATGTCAAGTTGATAGATCTTCCATTGCTTTTGTGCAGCAAGTGCAATGAGCGCCCTTACTGTATCTAGGCGAGCGACGGGTGCAAATGTCTTTGTATAATCTATCCCATATATTTGTGCATATCCTTTTGCGACGAGGCTTGCCTTATGCTTTTGAATAGATCCATCGGTATTGAGCTTGGTCTTGTACACCCATTTGACTCCAATGATATTTTTATTTGAAGGGCGATCTACCACCTCCCATGTGTTGTTCTTCTCAATCATCTTGATTTCTTCTTCCATGGCATGATTCCATTCTTCATGCTTTTCTGCTTCTTCAAAGCTTGTAGGCTCCATCTTGGCAAAATTGCATGTCTCATATATATCTTGTAGAGTTCTAGTTTTTATTACAGGAGAATTAGTAGTTGCTTCTATCGTTGCTTTTTCTCGTGCTTGTTCTTCCAGTTTGCTAGACTGTTGCTGAGAGACTTCGATGCTTCCATTCTCGACTTTCCCATCTTCCCAGTTCCAAGAAGCATTTTCATCAAACTCCACATCTCGACTGATCATGAGTTTCTTTGTTTGCAAGTTATAAATACGATATCCTTTTGATTGTGTGCTATATCCAAGGAAGATTCCTTTCTCTGTCTTCTCATCGAGCTTGCTTCGTTTTTGTGAGGGAATATGTGCATAACATATGCATCCAAAGACCCTTAGATGTTTTGCAGAAGGCTTTGGGCCACTCCATGCTTCAATTGGAGTTTTATTTTCTACTGCCTTAGTAGGACAACGATTTAGCAGATATACTGCAGTGTATACAGCTTCTGCCCAGAAGATGTTTGGTAGATTTTTCCTCCTTGAGCATCGAGCGTGCCATTTCCATTACAATCCTATTTTTCCTCTCAGATACGCCATTGTGCTCAGGAGCATATCCAACTGTGAGTTGACGCTCGACGCCTTCTTCTTCGCAGAATTTGTTGAATTCCTTGGAAGTATACTCAGTTCCTCTGTCGCTACGAAGTACCTTGATGCTATGGCCACTTTGTTTCTCCACATATTGCTTGAACTTCTTGAAGATGCCAAAAACTTCTGATCTTTCATGTAGGAAATATACCCATGTCATTCTTGTATAATCATCAATGAAGAGAATGAAATACCTGTTGTTACTGAGGGATGGCGTCCTCATCGGTCCACAGACATTGGTGTGAACTAATTCAAGTATCTCCTTGGCTCGCCAAGCTCCTCCAGAAGGAAATGGTTAGCGATGTTGCTTTCCAAGTAAGCAGCCTTCACATGGTTAAGTAATCTCTGTGATGCTTGGTAAATCTCTCATTAGTTGCTTTTGATGTAGCAGCTTTAATCCATGAAAGTGGAAATGGCCAAATCGTCAATGCCATAGCCATGAATTATCTTCTTGTGCTTTTAAGACAGTTTCTTGGATGCAACTCCATTTTAGCGAAAAACTTCGGTTCTTCATCTTCACCATTGCAAGAAGTGTGTTAGTTTTCTTGTCGGATATGGTGCACGAGTCGTATTCAAAGTGTAATATGTAGCCTTTCTCCATCATTTGGCCAATACTGAGTAGATTCTGAGCAAGTTTAGGAACTAATAGAACATCATGGATCTTCTTAGTTCCTATATTGGTGTTGACAGTGATTGTGCCTTTGCCATCCGGTTCCACGATCGTTCCGTCTCCAAGTTTGATGCCAGATCGAACCGATTTGTTGATGTCGCTAAACAGGCTTTGATCACCTGTCATGTGATTACTGCAGCCACTGTCGAGATACCATACGTCGTCTTTCTTCTTGCATTCTTCTTGCGATGATGCATAGAAGAGACATTCTTCTCCCTCATTTTCTTCAGAGAAGTTTGCGTGATGGTTGATCTTCACTCTGCAATCTTTCTCGATGTGCCCGAACCTTTTGCAATTGCGACATTGTGGTTTCCCACGATGCCAACAATCATTCTCTAGGTGGTTGGTTTTCTTGCATATGCCACATGGAGGATATTGTTTCCTAGTTTCAATTTTATTTTTCATTTTTCTAGAAGGTTTTGTCCTTCCAGAATTTTCTTGTATTTTTCCTCCTCCTCTTTTATTTAGATTCTGAGACTTTATATTGAGCTTAGACTGAAATGCATTTTCTATAATATCTTCCTCATCTCGACTTGCTAGTCTTTGTTCAAAAGCATGTAGTGAGCTTATTAACTCAGTTAATGTTAGCTTTGTTAAATCCTTAGTATCCTCAATTGTGGACACTTTAGGATCAAATTTTGGTGGCAAGCTAATTAGTATTTTCTCCACTATCTTCTTATCTGTCAAATCCTCTCCATAAGATCTCGTTTCAGTTACTAAACTCATTAATCTTGCATAATAAGCTTTTATTTTCTCAGAACCTTTCATTTTCATGTTGGCATATTGTTTTCTTAGAGATTGGAGGAGGATTGTGCGTACCTTTGTGTCGTCTCTGAACTTTTGCCCCAAGTTATCCCATACTTCTTTGGCTGACGATATTCCTCTTATTCTTGAGAAAATTGTCTTTGTCACAGCTTGTTGGAGGAAGCATAGAGCAATGTAATTTCTTTGTTGATCCTCCTTTAATTTCTTCTTTTCAGCAGCGGAAAGTGTAGCTTGATTCTCCGGATTGGTGAATCCTTCGTGAACAACCTCCCACAAGTATTGTGCTTGTAAAAAGGTTTTCATTTGAGAATGCCAATCCTCATAATTGTCTTCGGACAATGTAGGAACGAGAATGTTGATAGTTGAGATAGTCATGGTTTTGGGAAAGTTTGTTTGAGTATGTTATGATATGGTTAGTGTATATATAGTTGATAGGCTTGGAAGAAAGATTCTACGCCCAATAGATGATCGAACGTAGCTTTGATGCCACTGATAGTTTTATGAAATGGTTTGAAGTTGGTTTAGTGTGTTAGTTTAGGTTTATAAGGGATAACTTTGATTAGGAAATGATAGGGATATAGTTGAAGAAATTTGATAGTTTTATTATTGTTGAATTTTGAAGAGTACAAAGGCTTTGAGATGTTTGAGTAGTGTTATTTTTTTTTATTATTCTAATGAGTAGTGATTGCCTATTTATAGGCTTTACATGTTTTCTAGAAAATTCTATCTAGATAATATCTTAGATTTTTCTAGATTATAACTTCCTAGATATTTCTAGTACTAGGTTTATTTATTATAGTTTCTAGATTTTTTTATTACATTATCTAGATATTTAATCTTATAAAACATGATCATGAGATTTCTAGAAAGTTCTACAAATGTGTAGCAACATTAATAAGAATTATTGCTTAGTATCTACCTCAATGTTAGTCAATGAGTTGTAACTCATGGTATTATCCATTCCCCATTGTAAGAGGTCTCAGGTTCGATCGAGCCTCTCTTTAAACATAAAAAAAAATCTACCTCAATGTTAAACACTCTTTCTGTTAAGGTCAAGTCACTTAATGATTGTCTAATAGGACTTTGGATAGGGTGCCAAGCCTCAATGATCAAAGTAAAAAGATGTGCCTTCGTGTGGTTAAGCTCCCCGGCGTAATCGAGAGCTATAACGGAAAAGAGGATTGATATGTGTAAGAAATAACCTTAGAAATCCAGAATTATGATTATGGGGTTCTAGATCAAATATATGGGGTAGGGTTAGAGACCTTGAGGAGGTGTTGTCCCCTGTTTATATAGTGTCAGGTGATTGAGATTCTTGTGGGATTTGTTGAAATTGTATCATATCTTGTCAGATATGACTTGATTCCTTCCTCTATGAGCCTTATTGCTTATGGCCTTATTCAAGTGAATTGGATCTCGGGCGGGTTCGTAACACTTTCCAACTTATGGACTTTGGATGTTGCCATGTTATGCAAGCAAGTAACTCAATCTCAACACTTCTCATCTACTTTATATATATTTATATAGAAATCAATTTTCAAACTTCTCATATCAACTACTTGAGATGCCAGCAGGCACATGTTCTCCAATAATAATTTATATGTATGCATGCACCAGCACCACTGCTTTCCAAATTCTATCTACACTTTATAAGATGACATTTTCCTTCAAAGTACACAAGAAAAATTAAAGCAGAAGTTTTTTAAGATAAATTTAAAATTATTATTGCTCAAAAGTTTAAAAAAAAAATATTAGTAGGACAATGAGCATGCGTTTCATTGAAAAATTTTTCCAAGTTAAATCGATTTTTGTACATTATAATATGATATTTAGTATCTAGTTGGTTAAATTATATGTTAATAATTACAAGCATGTTGGTTAGAAATTACAAAAATTTAAGAATAGCGCTAGATAACCAATAAAATATTGGTTGATATAAAATAAACATAGTATATAATAATTATGTGAAAAATGACCATTCGAAATAATAGAAAATAAATTATTCAAATAACAAAGAATTAAATCATAAAAAATGATGATTCTAGCTCACTGATGAAGAATAAAATTATTGACGGATTGTTGGTTAAAAAGTATTCATTGCGAATATTTTCTCTATTATAATATAATTTAGATCATTTTAAAAAGTAAAATAAATACAATTTATTATGAATTAAATTATATCAGTTTCATTTTATTTTAGGATAAAGTCTACTATTTATCCTTGAAGTTCAAGGAAACCTTAAAAAATCTTAATATGTTTAATTTGATTCAATTTTATCCTTAATGTTTTCGAAACAATTTTTTTATATTCAATATACAACAAAAAGCCTTATTGCCATTGCCTTGTGGGCTGTGGCAAATTTGGAATGCGGCAAATCAGCTAATTTTTTAAGGAAAGATTACTCACAGTTCAAAGATTACATTGGTTGCTTGGAATGCCATGGAGGAATTTTGGAGATAAGCTTGGAACTTTTGATTTTTTAAGGTATCTCTCAATTCGACATGTTGAAAATTAGTTTTTTATAGATTTAAGCTTCATTTAAGAATTTATTACTGACCATTGAGTTACTGCATATACGAAACAAAATTCGAATATTACACACTTATTTAAGCGGATTAGTGAGCTAACCAATCAAAATTGGTCATTGCATTTATGTTCTTTTTGGAATATTCCATTACCTTTGTATTGTTGGCCTGTTCATTTTATTACCTATTAATAAAATTTTATGACTTTGAAAAAAAAAAACATAGGGTTAAGTTTTCTTTTTTAAGTTTATCTTTACCAACACTTTCAAAATGTGAATATTTGATGAATTTTTGTAGAAACGAGGGAAAGAAATGACGATGGTAGTACCCCTGATGGTGATAAGATTACTCACAGTTCAAAAATTACATTGGTTGCTTGGAATGCCATGGAGGAATTTTGGAGATAAGCTTGAAACTTTTGGTTTTTTAAGGTATCTTTCAATCCGACATGTTGAAAATTAGTTTTTTATAGATTTAAGCTTCATTTAAGAATTTATTATTGACCATTGAGTTACTGCATATACAAAATAAAATTCGAATATCACACACTTATTTAAGCGGATTCGTGAGCTAACCAACCAAAATTGGTTATTGCATTTATGTTCTTTTTGGAATATTCCATTACCTTTGTATTGTTGGCCTGTTCATTTTATTACCTATTAATAAAATTTTATGACTTTGAAAAAAAAAAAACATAGGGTTAAGTTTTCTTTTTTGAGTTTATCTTTACCAACACTTTCAAAATGTGAAAATTTGATGAATTTTTGTAGAAACGAGGGAAAGAAATGACGATGGTAGTACCCCTGATGGTGATAAGAAACATATTTGAAAAGAAAAGTGATTTAAAGATTAAAAAAAAAGAGATGATTTTAGGATAAATAGTATTTTTGATAGTAAACTTATAAGAATTTAATTTCCATGCACTGTTAATGTAAAAGAGTTTTACATATGCATCCAATCAGATATTATCATATTATCAAAATCAATTAATTTTTAAACTCACTACTTATAAATTCTTATAAATGCATGAATCTAATTAGATAACTGTGACCGTGCATCAAAATTAAACTCAACTTATAAAACATATTGTTGATCACATATTAATTGCTTAATATTTAATAATAGGGATATAATTGAAACTAATCCAAAATATTAGGAATAAAATTAAATTAAATTAAATTTTAAAAATATTTTTAAAACCTATTACAAATTTTACCGTAGAAAAAGACTTTATCCTTTATTTCTTAATTTAGTCAAAGTTTTGGTGATATAAGCAAATTTAGTTCACCTATTTGTATTAAATCGATTAATTTTTTAATTGAGTGTGGCCATCTTCAGCCCCATTTCGCTCTCTATGATTGTGGGGTGTTTTGTAACGGGGCTATTCATTGGTTAGCCAGGATAGATACGGCCTCAGATATGGTAATTGTTGCCTTTGACGTAGCCGGAAAGCATCTGTCAATCATGTCATTGCAACTGTTGTCATTGCCGGATATGCAAGGTTGCTGCATCTTTAAGTTAAATTTGTTTGGTGGATGCCTTGGGATATCTTACAGGACGAAAGACCGTAAGGCTGGGCTCTGGGTAATGAAAGAATATAACAGGGAGTCATCTTGGACTAAGCTCAATGTTGTGCTTCCTTGTGATGATGGAATGTTCTTCCTTCTGTGTTTCACTAATGGTGGTGAACTTGTTGGCATGCAATGCAATAGAGCCAATACTAAATTGATCAAATTCAGCGACAAAGTTGAATGGGCGGATTCTCAGACAATTACTTGTGATCGAACTGACAAGATGATGGTTATGTTTACTCAGAGTTTGCTGTCACTTCAGGACTAGTTTTGGGGTGCAGGGGAAGAACAAGGAAAGTAGGGTATGTCATATCCTGAAAATCTTCAATTAACTCATTATAGAATTGATTTTTCTTCCCTATTTTAAAGCAAGTTAATTCTACTGCTGTGTTTGATCATAGTCATCTTTCTTAGACATTTACCATGGCATTTTCTTTCGAAGATATCTCTCTGTCTGTAATATCTTTTTATCTTTCCTAAGTCCTCAAGTTTGTTGTCTCCAGTCATGAATTTTTGAATCAATGCCGTGAATGCAGTATTTTTTCTTTTCCATTGCAATGTTTGTCTTGTTGCATCTATAAGCGTTGACACATGAAATATCAAAAGATCAGTTCAGTCATTATGTATTATATTTTTTTAAATTTTTAATGTGTATTTTATGTAAGTATTAAGTAGTTGATTTGATGATTGATTTTTCGTATACACGGTTGAATAAACTATTGCTAAATATATTAAACCATATTAATTAATTTGTAAAATAAATAGGATTAGTCATAGATATGCACTTGTAGCAAACAATATTCACGAGGGATGATTGCAATATGCTATTGGTCAAAAGCCAATCTAGTCTCTTCGTAGCTCCCTAATCTGGAAATAAGGAGGTAGTATTCAGTAATCAAATTAATTAACATGACTTTGTTTTGATTATTGTTTTAATTTGAATGTGTGTGTTGTGTAGGTGACATGGAGAAACGGCACCAGCGAAAATGGGAGCATGTGGGAATTCCATTCAGTAGGGAATGCTTTTGAAAATGGAGCGTCCTTCATAGTAGCAAAAGGAGCATGTGTGCCAAAGCCAAATTATAGTGAAGAACAATATTTTAAAGTTTTTGACGCTAAATCTGTCAGATTTTTGACAAAATCATCTGGCGTACGATGATGTACCAAAAATTCTATATGGAGAATCATCACCTGTACTCTTGACGCTAATACTGTATATTCAAGATTTCAAGCTCACATTATCAAAGATATTACCAAGACACCAATTAGATGTACATTGAAAAACTTACCCTAGTTAATTTGATCTAGAAGACAAAAGTGTAGAAGTTGTCACAAACCGTGTGTGTGAAGAAAAAAAAAATTTAGAAAAACAGTCAAAGATATATGATTAGAGTTAGTTATAAAATTAAGTTGGACACACAGTATTTCCAAATTATTTATTATTGAAAGTAGGCTATAAAGCCTAGTATATGTATGGTAGCTTATGCCGCTGCCCGTTATTTTAACAAATATACATGAGTACACATACATATAATATTGTTACATAGCTGATAGCTCCAAATTTTCAGGTTCAAATTCAGTTTCAGCCTTGGGAAATAAGGTGAGCTTCAACATCTTTGCTAACCTCAACTGTCAACTGCATCAAAGTGTGAGGTTCAGGAATATTCTCATTCATCTTCTCATATTCCAATGTCCAATGCACCTTGCTTCCTCCTTCTTTCTTGGGAACAACATGAAGTAAGAACTTGAAGCTCTTGTAGTGGTGTTTTAGCAGGTCTCCTTCCAAGACTCTATGGCTCATTTTATTGTTTTCTTTGTCTATGTCTTCAATAATCTCCTTACAAACAGAAGCATTGCCATCTAATCTTGTCCAAAACCATTTTTTTTAGAGTTTACAGTTCAAAGGAACTAAAAAGTGTCCTTAACCATCTAATCTACATTTTTGAATCTCAAATTTTTATTTCTTTGTCAAAACCACACATACAAGGATATTCATATTGCTGTATGATCAAATCTACATACACATGACATGATCCAAACTCCAAAATTTGTTTAATAAGATGAATGAGCTTACCACTCGAACAATTCTAATTATAATTCAATACTAGATACAGATTTCTATTGTACATAGATTACATAGTGCGTATATATTTAATAGTAGAATTATATTTTATTTAAATTAAAAATAGTGATACCCACATCATTTTATTTAAATTATATTACTCTCATTGAGTTTGTACTCCTTGCACATTTACACTCTGTATTTAAATAGTTACCAATCTTTGACAGGGTGAGGGAAAAAATAGTGAGCGAGGGAAAAATAGTGAGTGAACGTGAATTAAAATGTAAACCAATAGAAATTGAGTTTGTAATAAGTTAAGCTAAGGTCCACATACATACCATGAACAAAGTTCCATGAAATGATGGATCTCTCACTTCCCCATTCACCTTGGTGAATTTCAACAGTCTGGACTTTCTCAGGGCAAGCCTTGGCAACATGGTGAGTCTTGTTGCAGTAAACATCATAGAATTGCTTAGCATCTGCCTTAATATCAAACACACTTTCCAACTTCTGGATTTTAGATGTTGCCATGTTATGCAAGTAACTCAATTTCCACACTTCTCAATTACTTAACATGCATGCCTATATATATACAGAAATCAATTTCCAAACATCTCATATGAACTACTTGAGAATTATGTATTGCCTATTATTTTCCAACTTCTTTAGGAGATACGAGTAGGCACATATTCTCCAATAGTTTATATGTATGCATGCAGAAGCACCACTACCACTGCTTTCCAGATTCTACACTTTATAAGATGCCCTTTTTCTTTGCACTACACAAGAAAAAGCTGAAGATTTATACCATTTTATATTATAATCAGAATTTTTTTTTAAAGTTCACACATGATAGGCCTTAGAATTTTTCAAGTTGAAAGCGCTTATATATATATATATATATATATATATTATCTCTTTTATGAGATGCACCATTTTTGTTTTAGTGCATCATAACATGCACTGTACCGTCTAGTGTTTCAGGTTGAATGTGTTTTGGCAAAAAGCATCTCTTTTTAGTCAGGATGAAAAAACAAAAAAATCTCGGACACAAAAAGTGATATTTGGCTAAATAGTTTGAAAATATTGACATTTTGATAGTAAATTTAAAAAATATGACAAATTTATAAAATAGCCCCAACTTTTGATTTAAACAATTATTATTTGCATTTTATTAATTTTATTTCTTAATTTAATTCAACACAAAATATTTTGATTTAATTTGGATCAAATCATCCAATATTAAAAAATTAAAAATTGTAAATTACAAAATTTAAAAAATAATACCAAACTTGGTACACCTAACTAGCTATATTGGTTAAAGAAATTTATTTTATTTGTACAAAAAATCTACCAAAAATATTACCTCATTAAAAATAAGAAAAAATTGAAAAATTTTACTATGAAAATATTTAAATATTTTTTATACATCAGATCTTAATAGCACAACTTAACGATCAAAATTTAATTAAAATTTGATAATTATGAGCGGCCAACAAACAGTATTAGATTAATCAGAATAATTTATAAAAATATAATTACATATATTATTTACTTTAAATTATAAATATTACGTTAACAATTATTTACACATAAAATTAATTATTATTTATTAAAATATATACTAAAAATAAGTTAAATATACATATATTTTATATTTAATGTATATTATATGATGATCGATTTTGGTGCAAGTGTGGCTAACCTTTAATCCTTAAGTTAAATAAGTAGGATAAAAATCCTCTTTGTTAATCACTTTAAAGATAAAATATTGCTTTGCTTTAATCACGGTTGATTTTGTAACGTTTATTATTCGTGGTTCATGCAAAAAAATATAGAAAGATGAAGAAAGCCATAAAATCCAGCTTGGAAGTTGGAATACAGTAAAGAAGTAAGGGGAAAAGAGTGAACGGCAATCCAATCGTAATTGAGAAGATGAAGCAGCTGCAGCAGCAGCAGGAGGCTGAGGCGGAGGCTCTCCCTCTCGAATTGGTAGAAAAAATCCTATTATTCTTGCCTGTCAAATCCCTAATTCGGTTCAGGTGCGTCTCCAAACAATGGCTTTCTCTCATCTCCGATTCACGCTTTGCCAAACTGCATTCTGATTATGCTGATGCTGCACGTACCAATAAGAACACTAGGGTTTTGTACTTGTCGAGTAAGGTTTCGGAGGCTCGTTGTGTGGATGTAGAAGCTTCAATTATCTGCGATTACGCGCTTCAGCTTCCTCTAAGTTGTCGTGATCGCCGCCTTGATATTCTAGGTTCAAGCAGGGGCTTGATGCTGTTGGGCATTCATGGTAATACTAATGGCACTAAACTCCTTCTGTGGAACCCTGTAACTGGTTCTCACAAAGCAGTGCCTCACCCTCCTGAAGACCCTAATGTTCCTTGGATGGGTTTTCACGATGCACAACATATATGGGGTGGTTTTGGATATGATGAATCTACTCATGATTATTTCGTAGTAGCAGGATGGGTGGGGGGAACGCATTGTACACTTCGTTGGGTTTATTTCTCTGTTAGAACCAATTCCTGGAAAACAATTGAGTGTGATCGTCATCCTAAGTCGGTTATATCTGATGATGATCGTTCCTTGTTTTATAAGGGGGCTATTCATTGGTTGGCTGTTAAAATTGCGGACTACAAGCACGTAATTGTTGCCTTCGACTTAGCCGGAGAGAATCTATCAATGATATCATTGCCCGCGGATATACAAGTTTTTTCCGGCGAGAGGAAGTTAGTGGTACTGGGTGGATGCCTTGGGATATCTTACTTGAACAGAGCCGGGAAGACTGAGATCTTTATAATGAAAGAGTATAAGGTGGAGTCATCTTGGGCTAAGCTCGATATTGTGCTTCCTCCTGGTTATTATGACATCAACCCTGTGTGTTTCACTAATGGTGGGGAACTTGTTGGCACGAAAAACAATAAGTTGGTGAAGGTGAGCGACGATGGTGCATCCGCGGAGTCTCAGACAATTAATTGGAATTACGGCAATATGGTTGTGTTTACTGAGAGTTTGCTGTCATTTTCTGAGGATATTGGGGGAACAGGGGAAGATGAAAGAAAGTAGGGTATGTCATGTTCTGAAAACGTTCTATAGCAAGCTAATTCTATTGTTGTTTGGTCATTTTATTTTGGAATTCTCTTCTGAACTCATCAGCGAGTTTTAGTCTTCTTTTTTTTGGCATTTATGATGGCTAAACACTTTGTACAGTTGATTTTTCTTCCGAGTTTTTATAGCATGTTAATTCTACTGCTGTTTGATCATTCTTAAACATTTCTCATGGCATTTTCTTTTGAAGATTTCTCTCTGTGTGTATATTATCTTCTTATCTTTAATGAGTTCTCAAGTTTGTTGTCTTCTGTGATGAATATCTAATTCAGTACATTTTCTGTTCAAAGTTTTGTGTTGTTGCATCAATAGGTGTTCACACATGACATATCAAAAGTTGTTTCTCAGGCTCTGGTGCGCATGTTTCAGCAAGTTAGAAGCATTTACGATAAGGTTTTTAAGTATGTCTTGTATCCAGACTCAACATATGTCTTTTAAATTTTGTATTAAATGTGTTGTTTTAGGATTAAAGGACTTAAGGACTTATGCTGTTCCTTTGTTCATGTTTTAGAAAAGGGTTTACTGTGAATTGTGGTCGTTATGATATTGTATTTAGATGTCATTTTTGCTAATACACTTGTTAAGATTTTCAATGTTCAGTTAGTTGTGTTGTGTCATCTTGAATATCTTCATTTTGGGACAATCATTATGCTGATTATGATTTTGGTTATATGGATTGGTTGATGATTATTTTTCGAGTAATAATCAAAATCACCCTATGAAATATTTAGTTATACGCTTAAGTTCCTTACAAATTTTAATTACCAAATATTTTTCAACCCTTTATTTCGTTAGACGTATCAATTCCTTCTTTCCTTTGTTAGGATCTTCTGTTTGAGGTTAACAGGAATAATTAACTCGGAGGAACTGATATTATACATCTCTTTGTTGATGAACCTTGAATATCGACTAGGTCTGGCAATGGGTAGGGTAAGGTAGGGTTTAGTCCCAACCTTAACTCTACCTGCGGGTTGATATTTCATTTATAATTCAATCCTACCCTATCCGCGGATTGAGAATTTCCCAATCCTAACCCTACCCGTATTCAACCCGCGGGTATCTAACCTTACCCGCGGGTTGCAACTTATGAGAGGTTTAATTTAAAAATTAGGATTTGTAAAATTTCATATTACATGTAAGTAAATGGAAGAAGTTTTTACATATTCAAGGTATACAACATAGGAATTGAAGTGATAGTTGAGTGGTTAAGACTCTTTTATATAACTAAGAGATCATGTGTTCAATCTCCAACACTAATATATTTTTAAAAATTATGTATTATATATGAGGTGCGGGTTGGGCGAGTTAGGGTTTAGGATAGGGTTGAGCCTAAATCTTATCCCTATCCTACCCGCAAGCCAACCGCTCCACACTCAACCCGCACCGCTGCCGGTAGGGTTGGCAACCCGATCCGAACGGGTTGAATACCCGCGGATAGGGTTAGTATTGCCACGACTGCAGTCTCGTTTGGTCTTGACTCTTGATTTCTTTTTTCATTTTTCATCCAATCAAATATTGCTCTTGACTCTTGAATATCGACAGCAAAATTTGCTTTTGAAATTAATTTTGTAATTTAATTTGTTGGTAAAAAATTTAAAAAAAAAAAACATAGGTATTGAAATTCCATTTTTTACTATTCACAGGCACAAAGTTCGCCTAATAATTAAGAGGTATCATTAAAAAAAGGTGAATTCTACTGTGTAGATGGAAGATTTCATCTACACATATAGACACCAAATGTTTCTACCTGATTGGCCAATTTGAGTGTTGAGTCCCATTTCTCCATTAGAAGCATTTGAACGGTGTTTCCTTTAATTGGGTAATTAGCTATGTTTATGTATTAGGTAAATGGGTTGGGCTAGCCTTTTTTATGAAGGGCTAGGTGGTGGCATTTGGGCTTAATGTTGGGTTATTGATATTTATGTTTAGAACTGAAAATTTTTTTGTGTTTGGCTATTATAAAGTTTTCCAAAATATGGTTATGAAACAAAATTTAGAGGTATTGTGTGTGGATCCAAAAAAATCAATGGAGTTTAATTAGGGTTTTCGGCATATATTGTATACCTTATGTTGAAAATAATTTAATTTTTATTGGTTATAAAATATCGGTAATACTAGATGCACGATTGTGCACATCTGTACACACTATTTAACAACACAGAAAAATATAAAGAAAAAATATATAAAAAAATATAATGTATATCGTTGAGTTAAATAATCTTGCCGCGATATTCATATTAAAAAAAATTGAGAAGTTGACCTATTCAAATTAAATTGATTTATTCACATGAGGTATTAAACTAAACTATTTGAAGACAAATAAAATTAATGTTAAAATAAAAATTAAGTTAGTGGAATTTGTTAATACCAAATTAAAATTTTCATGGCTCCTAATTTTGAATTATCAATATATATGATGCACAAGTTTTAAATTTTGTCTCTTCTGAATACAATATTGAACATTTGTTCTGGTTTATTTTTTGGCCAATACTACTATGCTTAAATCGATTTTTTTCAGCATTTGCTGAAGTGAGCTGTTGTGCCCAAGTAGTTGACACGTGTGTGCGCAATGATGGACTAGGGTACGCGGTTGGAAAAACTGCAGACAAGAACTGAACGAGTCATGTGTGTGTCAGTAGGGGTGGGTCCCGCATCAGAGCATTGTCTATCTGATTACCCGCTAATGATAATGATGAATAGTGTAGGTTGGGCTGATGAATCGTTTGGGTTGGGCCGGTTTTTTATCTAATAGCTTGAAAGGCTTTGATGCAAGGTAATGTGTTGTGTTAAAATTTTAGAATAATCTTGTTGCAATCAATTTCTTTCTTATATTAATAAACAAAATTGACTATTTTAATCTGAACCCAGAAAAAGATAAATTCGCTGTCTTAGTGTAAACCCCATAATGGTAAACTATTATTATTCAATTGAAAAAAAGGTGTAAGAAAGAAAGATATGAAATAATTTTTCTTGACTTTGTTTTTTAACTCAATTCATATGGTTAATTAATTCAGTAACTAATAAATTAGCCAATAAAAAATAGAATATTCATAATCAATGTTTATAAAACATCCAC
Source organism: Stylosanthes scabra (assembly GCA_036250425.1). Taxonomy (NCBI): domain Eukaryota; kingdom Viridiplantae; phylum Streptophyta; class Magnoliopsida; order Fabales; family Fabaceae; genus Stylosanthes; species Stylosanthes scabra. The sequence goes on from JASCZI010151368.1 coordinate 38,307, forward strand.
AATGATGGTTATAGAACATTTGAATCCTAAAGAACCCATTAGTCAACTTTGCAATTTTTAAAAATAGAACATTCAAAATTTAAAAAAATAAAACATTCAATTTAAATTATTGGTTGATATTGATTGAATTTTTATTGATTTTAAAGCATGTTTGATAAAATAAATGTGATCACTAAATATTCAAACAACACAATGAAAAAAAAGTTGGATGTAAACTACATAAGAATATAAAATAATACGTAATAAAAATTACAAAACATAATATTTACTTTTATATATCTTATGCTAATATTGATAATTCTTGTATAAATTATTTGTTAAATTTAACATCGTATGGATTGTTGACCTTATCTTGTATAAATTTTCTTATAATTATTATTTTTAGGGTTTTCTTATTATTTTTTCCTTACCTGGGTTTTCCGTCTCTAATTTTACTGGGTTGGAAGTTTTTTAATTTTCTTTAACTCTTCTTACATAACCCACCATTTTTTTTTACCACTTATTGCAGGCAAATTCATTCTCACTTACAAAGCCCAAAGCCTGATAACAGCTAATTACATTTCCATAATTGCATTACAGACAACCCAACACGGCAACACTTACTGCAAGCCTCCTGTACTGTTGCAGCAAAAACTTTGTCGGCGCGTGTTACACCATCCCCAACGCGTGTAACCAACATAAGGCATCCAAGCATTTCAGCATATGTTTAAAATAAAGGGTTTAAGCACCATAGAATAACTCTTATTTTTTATGTGAGAAAAAAAGCACAGTACAAATTATATATAATTTTCTTTTATCATTTGAATTGGACAATCCCAATTCTAAGTCCATAACACAGATCCAGTTATCCATTAAATTCAAGTTCACTTTTGTTTTACTAAAAGTTTGTTTGGAAGTCATAATTTGGTTAAAAAAAAAATTTTTTTTGACAAAAAAAATATTTTTTTTATGTTTTTTATGTGTTTAAATAGTTTCTAATAGTAAAAATAAAAATACTAGTTTCTACTCCTACCACTAATGGGTGTTGTACCTAACTGTGACGGTAATTTGGTGCTGTTTTGGGTTTCATGTTCTTTGATGGCTATGCCGAAGGAGAATATGGAGTCCTTGAACCTTACTCCATTGGAACCGTGAATAAAAACCAACTTTCTAAAAAAAAAAAGGATGGGCTTCAACCTTAGGTTTAGATTTTTATTCTTTAAAGATCCAAAAAATAGTTCAAAAAATTCTGTTTTTCTTTGTATAAAAAAAGTTCTTTCAACGTTAGGTTTGTCAAAAGGTTCCCCCATTTTTTCTTTTAATTTTAAAGAGATAATTATTACAATTTTTAGAAATATATTGTAATTTGTATAAAATTTAATTTTTATATTTTTATTTTAAAACTATAACTTTGATATAATAATTATTCTCAAATTAATTAATTATAAATGTTAAAAAATATATTTATTTATTTTCTCAGCCCATTTAATTTGAAGCTAATATAATTTTCTAACCAATAAATTAACAAAAAAAAATAGAATATTCGTAAGCACGGTTTATAGAATGTACGTCCACAATGAAAGTCATAGAGCATTCAAAACCTAAAATAATCATCAGTCAACTTTGTAATTTTTTATAAATAGAACATTTGAAACTTAAAAAAATAGAACATTTAATTTAAATTGTTGGCTGAATTTTTATTGGTTACCAAGCATTATTAAATTTATATTCAAAAGACTCTTTATCTTCATCTATAATTCTGATAAGTAATTATTATTTTTCTTTTTTTTTTTATGTTCAATATCATAAATCCTCACAGTAATAATCTAATTTGTAATAAATCTACCAAATCGCGCCTAATAACCCTATACATAAGAATCAATAAATTAAACATGACTCATATTGTTCTATCCAATCATACAATGATCAAAGCTTGAGCTTTATTTTATTTATGCTTTGATGCATTTTGTTTAATTCACATGTTCTATTCAAATATTTTCTTTTTACACAATCTATCATGTGTTTCTCATATAATAATATTATCGAATTCTCTTCTAACATCATTATATCTTAAGGTATGACTTAAATGACTCTTCTTATTTCTAACATAGCCAAACGTTTGATATATATTCTTATATTATTTTTTCGTTTGTGATATCTAATAGTTTCTCTCAATAAATATATTATTACCCGACATAAATATAACATTTAGATTTTGTAAATTTTTTCATATAATATTGTTCACTAAAATTGTACATTTTTTCTGTTTACTTTTTCAATTTTGTAAATTACTTAAAAAGAAAAATGGTCCATGTAGCTCTAAACAATCCAAAATCTAGATAACAATAAAAATTAAAAAAATATAATCTAATTTCTCGTTTTTCATCAAAGTATATATTTTCTCATAACTTACATATATTTGTGATTTTTTTTCTTAGAACCCTTTTTTAGTAGAGATTCCAAACCTATTTTGTTACTTGACATATCAAAGGGTACAAAAAATTTCTCTTGTAATATTTTGTCTCTAATTCATTTATCTTTAAACAATTTTATTCATTTTTATATATTTTTTCTATATATTTCTTTATGTATACCTTTTTTTTCATGAAAATAATAATAAATTGCTATGAAAATAAATGGAGTAAAAGAATTTAGATGAGTGACATGAAAAAGAAAACATATTAAGGAAGAAAAAAATGGATTGAGCTTACAATAAAATGTAACTGCAAAAAAAATAAAAAAATTAAAATTATATCATCTCTTCTTTGTATTATAAGGTATGGTCTTCTTTATTATCGCTCCTTTTGACTGAGATTGCTTTTTCTCCTTTCACAGGCTGAGATTACTCCTTTTTTTTGTTGCAGTTGTACTTGCAATATAAATGAAAATAAATGAAAGAAAATAAGAAGGTTGAGAATGAAAATTAATAATAAAAATGATACTAATAAGAGAATACAAAACTTCATATATGATGGAGTAGAAATAACAAATAATAGCATCAAGAAACTGCTTTATGGTAGTAGAGTAATAACAAATTAATTACATGAATGACATTGTCAAATAAAATTATTCATTCCATAAATTCGTAATCTTTACTGAATAAAAAAATTATAACACAAAGTATATGAAATTAAAAATAAATAAAAAACAAAAAAAAAAGAAATAAGAGAAAAAAAAAGAGAAGGAAACTAAAAAAAGAATATAGATATGGGTAGAAGATTGATGAAGAAGAAAAATTTACAGAGAAAATGGTAGAGAAATTGATTGGGAGATTGAGGAAGGAAAAAAATTAGGGAAGTCTAAACACGTATGAGAATGTGTTAGGTGGTTATGGTTTTATCTAGTGGATTGATTGACGGTGTGTTGACAGTTTCTTTATGTGAGGCAAATGACCTAATAGCCCAAAAATTATCTATTATGATTATGATTATTAGTTGTGTTTTATATTAATAGGGACAAAAAAAAAGTTGGACATCAAAACTCCTGCCAACGCCATTATATATTGGGAAAATTATCACATGTTCCATTGATGAAACTGGAACATCATATTCCGTCGCATAAAAATTTGCCTATTTGCTATTTTTCTTATAGTGAGTGTTGGAAGACAAAACTAACCTTACTTATATTGATGATTTGCCACAAAAGACCAGCTTAATATTAAAGGAACTTTGTGACTTGTGGATTGTAGCTACTAACTAAAATACCGAAGAAAAATGACTTTATTGTGTTTAAATTTCAAATAAAATAAATAAATAAATAGTTACAATTTTGTCATAAAAAATAATTATAATTTAATATTGTGAGAAGTTTAATAGAGTTGTATAGGTCATAAAATTTATTAGCTAAAATATATATTAAAATATGAATACACATAAAAAATACTAATAACACGTATATTTATGAAAAAAATAGTCAATTTTATTTTGGTGTGTGATTCTTTTTGTTGAATTAAATTCTATTATAGTTCTTGATGCAATTTTTTAAATCTAAGAAATCATATTGGTACAATTAAATTTTTAGAACCATTATGATGTTAATCGCAAATGAATTAAATTGTGGTTTAACTCTTTTTAATATTTTGAATTCATAATATGAATTTAATTTCAATGCACTGACAGTGTAAAAAAATTTTATACATACATTTAATAAGATAGCGCCACATCAACAAAAATAACTTTTTTTCACCTACCACGTGATTAGTTATCAAAATTAACGGGTATGATTGCACGACTATGTAAAACATTTTATACTGTCAGTGCATCAAAATTAAACTCTTCATTATATTTTTGTTCATTTTTAATTAATGTCAGAATAACTTATTAGACTATTAATCAAGATTAAATCATTAATAAGGAGAATGCAATTCTATGAAATCACAAGCATGATTTATGTTATTTATGTTTTTAAAAAATATTATTAACAAATATACTAAAACTAACTACTTAACATACTTAAGTGTTAAGCTCGACGAAAATACAATAATTTTCGATAAAAACTATATAAACAATAATTAAGAAGACCTCATTAAAAAAGTAACATTAAATAGGAGAAATTAGAATGTATAAAAAAAATTTTAATCATCACAAAAATAGAATATATAAAAAAATCAATAAACATGTCAAAAAAAAAATTAATCATCACAAAATTAAATTATATCAAATAGTGAAGAAAGGCTTAACCCAAAAACAATTTAATTAACTTAATAATGTTGATTTATTAAACAAAAAGGATTGTTTTAGGCCTAGAAGAAAAAAAAGCACTTGAGCCATCAGCCCAACATGGATTCGGCTCGGCTCAAGCTTACTCAGCCAGTGAGTGTAACAAGCCAAGCCTTGGATAATCAAGGGAACACAAGAGATATCAAATTGTATACTTATAGAGCATGTTAAGGGAACACAATATTACCTGGTCTAGAGGTACCTTTCTAAAAATTACACCTAACATCATATCTACTAATTATAATATTATTAAATTTGAATGGTGCACAAGATCGAAACATCATGTTCCCTTAAAGTTATTTTCTTGTGACATCCCTTAAAGTTGTTTGCCATATGTGAAAAGCTTCCTATATATTGTTATAGATGATAAAAAAAGTTGAACGGCACTGATTAATCAAAAAAAGAATACTGTGGATACTGGTAGGGATGGCAATGGATATCCGTGGGCGGATATTACTATTCTCATTTCCATCCACGTTTATAAAATTGTCCCCCGTTTCCGCCCCATATCCGTCGCGGGTCTCCGTTTATAAATCTCCATGGATTTGACGGATATTCATGGATATTAATTTTTAACAAAAGAAATTAAAAATAACACAAATATATTAAATTTTAGTATAATAAATAAAATTTAACATATTAAAATACAAATTTAATATTCACATACACATAAATCTCAAACATATAAAATAAAATAAAAATATGTTTCTAATATATGAATAAAATCTAACTTTTATCCATATATGTAGGAACAAATATGTAATTACAATATTCATGAGGATTTCGCGGATACCCATAGGGCGGGTACGTCTATCCTATCTCCGTCTCCGTTTATTTGTGGGGATGGATACCCGTCCCCGTGGGGATTTTGTGGATCCTCGTTAACCTCCTATTCGCGAGTAATTAAGACAGGTATATGTGGGTGTGGGAAATTTTGTCATCCTTAAATACTGGGAAGTGATGGTGCACCATACATGTGATATTGGAAGACTAAGTGAGAGAAATTGAGTTACAAGCCGGGAAGGGGTGTCATTGTGGCTTCACCTCATAAGTGAGAGAAAGAATAATATCGTTGGATGTTTTTGGGTTAGTTGTAATTGGAGTTTTTTTTTTTTAATTAAAAAAATTGAAATTTACAAATACATATAAAAATAAAAATAATTACAAATTTATCATTGGCAGCAACGAAATATGTGTAAATTGCCAAGAAATATGTTAAAAAAAATTTCAAAAAGGATTAAAACTTAAAATTTATAAAAAAATAATAAATTATATACTACAAACCGGAATTCAAATAAGAACTGAACCGGATTTTCATGAATTGGATGAATCAAAATGGATGAATAATGATGAGTTTAATTAGCAGATAAAACACACAAAAAAAGAGAAAGATAAGGAAGCGTGTTTGAGAAGGGCGCACCTTTTGAGGAGAGAGAAAACCTTGTGCGTGTGTCAGAGTAGTTGCCAAAAAGGCTTGGTTGCCTAGATGAATAACTAAATCGAAATTTCAAGGAACAATGAAGAGGATTTTGATGAAAAACTAAACCGGATTTTCATGAAAATCAGAAGCACGTCTGAGTGGATTTTTATTAAAAAAACGAACCGAAATTTCAATAAGAACTGAACCGGATTTTACCACTTAAATGTACTGAAATGTACTCTAACGACTAAAAAAGATCTAGGAATGAATTGAATGAATAAAAATGGATGAATAATAATGAGTTTCATCACACAAAAAAAAACGTGTTTGAGAAGGGCGCACCTTTTGAGGAGAGAGAAAACCTTGTGCGGAGAGAGAAAAACTTGTGCGCGCATGTCAGAGAGACTTGATTGCCAAAAAGCTTGGCTGTGTAGGTTTTTTGTTATTGTTTTGTTTGTTAGAGCATCTCCAATATTTTACCTTTTTATTTTTTTAAAAAGACAATTGAATTAATTATAAAATTCTAATTTTTCTTCTAATTCAAATACAAAAAATTTTCAATCATCTCATAATCAAAATCCTAATTCTTTTATTGTAAATTTTTTTTTTCATTTCAATAAATCAAAATTTACAATATTACTATTTGAACAAGTGATTTACAAAAACAAGTGGTTAACCATTTGATTTACAAAAACCGCCACCACTCTCATTTAGGAACGCGTGTTTACACGCACTGGGAGATGTTACTTTCTGAAACGTACTCTCACCACCGCTTTTCAAGAACATTCAATTCATCGTCGTCCTCATTCATCAACGTCGTCTTCTTCTTCATCTTCCATCTTCCTCCTCCTCCTCTCTGTTGATGTTGTTGTTGTTGTTCCTGTTGTTGCTGCTGCTATTGTTGCTGCTGCTGTTGTTGTTGTTGCTGTAGAAAAATATGAAGCAATAATGTGCAAAAATAGAAAGCAACATTGCACAGAAACAGAAAGCAATAATGCGCAGAAATAAATTATTCTTCTTCTTCTTCTTCTCTGTTTTATGTTGATGTTGTTGTTGTTGTTCCTGCTGTTGCTGCTGCTGCTATTGTTGTTGTTGCTGTTGCTGCTGTTGTTGTTGCTGTAGAAAAATATGAAGCAATAATGCACAGAAATAGAAAGCAACATTGTGCAGAAACAGAAAGTAATAATGCACAGAAATGGATTTTGAATTAAAACAGAAACGGATTATTGGAAGTTACCACTCAAATGTACTCCATCTTCAAGAAATATTCAAAAAAGCGAAATCTAAGAACATGAGAATCAAACAGAAAACCAAATCTAACAACATTGAAGAAAAAGAAAAAGCAATTACAAGAGCTATATGGCACAGATAGCGTCACAATTGAAAAACAGCTTAGAACGATATTGCAGAAATCACAGAACAAGAAGAAATCACGAATTACAGATTGCAAATCATGAAATTCAGAACAAGAAAGAAGAGATAGTAGAGAACGACGAAGAAAGCTCAGAGGAAATAAAACGGAAAATAATAAAAAATGAAATTAGGCGCGTCCAGAAACAATATATTAGTTATAATAAGGGATTGAGGCGCGTGAGGTTATTTGCTTGGCTAACTACTTGGTTTGATAAAACCATTTGGTCAGCTAGAATAATTCAATTTAAATATTTAGATCCCCTGATTTGCAAGTACTTTTTTTCCCCTCAAACAATCCAACTTTAAGACCATTTTTATTTTTTATTTTTAATCCATTTAATTCAACGATTGGAAGTATGAATAGACCTACCTAAATCCAATAGTCGTGTATTTTTTAAAATAAGATATATATTAATTATTTAATATTTTAATTTTAGTTACAAACATTTTTAATATAAAAACATACTAATGAGTTTTACTTATATAATTTCTTACTTTTTTATAAATTTAGTATCTCATTGGCAGTGCAAACGAAATAATGTGTAAAATTATCTCATTACCAACAAAATATATAATAACATGGTAAATTTGTAATTATTTATGAGTATGCGTATATTTATAAATAGGAAATTTTTTAATTTAAAAAATAAAAAAGCCGCGTAATTGGATTAAGGGTTGGGAAGCAATTTATGTTTTTGGATTTGTTGGTAGCATTTAATTTGTTTAGGACCTCAAAATCATAGTTGTAAAAACCGTGCCGTAATCGAACCGGTGTGAATACTAGATCACTAGTTTAAAGGTTCAACCATTAGATCATTGATTGAATTGTTGAACCGGTCTCAAATAATTAAAAAATCTAATTTTTAAAAACTTAACATTAAAATTTTAGAATATATGTCTTTAACTAACATAAATCTCAATTCCTATTATAAATATATATTTTTGTAATCATTATATATATATTCTTCATATATTTAATAGATAACATATAATTCTAAACAAAAAAAAGATGTTATAATTAACTTAAAATATATATTTTTTAATTTATAGATTTTTAGTAAAATTTAATATTTATTTGAATAATTATTTATAATTAAAAATATAAATAATTTGAGAAATAATGGGTTCAATTAAAATTGAAATTAAATAAATATAGAAACAAGTAGAAAGGACACTTGATAAAAAGAAAAATAATTACAAAATACTTTTTCATCAATCATCAATTCATGGTTAATTGACTTAATTCATTATAGATGGTTAAAAATATTCAACATTTAGAACCAACAAAAATTTTATTCAAATTTCATTTGATTTAAAATATATATATCCTAAGTGGCCTCACTTATGAAAACTACAATGTGGCCCCGTGGTACACACGTTGGTCTCCTATGCTCAAAATTCTAAGACCTGGTCAAAATTTGAGAGAATTTTTTTTTTAAAAAATAGTAAGTATAAAGGCCACTAACAATGTACGTGAAAAAAAAAACAGCAAAATTAAAAATGAGGCCAGGGGTGCCGCCAGAGCAAGCCGTGGAACAATTCTGCCTATTCTAGTCTTTCCATATGTGATTTTGGGGATTTTTTGGTAAAATCATACACCACTACATGACAAAAAGTTAACATGCTACTTGTTAGTACACTGGCATATGGATATGACAGGAAGTACATTGTCATATGCGAAAGTTTTCCAATAAGGAATATAATCTTCCTAGTCAATCATTAAAATCTAAAATAATAATTTCCTGTATCTTTTTTTAATTGTTAACTTACAAAAACATCACAGTTCTCTTACTATAGTCACATCACATGTGCTTAACAAACAAGCACCGCTTTGTACACCAACACATCCTATACACATCTTAAAAGCCCGGTTTTCTCTTCCCTATGAAGCAGGAGCTGTCAGTCTCTCCTTGCTCTGCTTGGGCGGGAAACCAAGTTTTCGCATCTCTCATGCGCTGTGTAAAATTGATGCTGGTTCAATCTTCATCATGCGGTGGATTGCGCTGTAAATTGTCGGTTTGAGGGTGATGCACTATATAAATAAGCATGAGCCTCCCAGCCCCTTTGTTCGTTGCTGCTTACCCCAGAGTCCCAGACCGCCGTGTCTTCTTTGTTCAGATCCAACATAGGGTTTGCTTTCCTTTTTCTCGTCTCTATCTCTTTTTTTCCCTTCGCCTTCCAGGTTTCGGTGGTAGTTGTTACTGACTTTTCTCTGTTTTTTCCCTTTGGTCGCATTTTTCGGCGTCGTCTTCCCGTTTCAGTCGCCTTTGGTTCAACTCATTGTGCCGAGCTCGGCTACAATGCCAGATAGACGAACCGTAACTTTGAACTTTGAACTTGCCACGGAACACGGTGGGTCTTTACTTCTTGTGATGTTTTATGTTTGCATTTATTTTGATTGCTTTTGTTTCCTTAGGTGCGGTTAGCATTTTTTTTTTTTTTTGCCTTTTTCTTATCCATAGCTCTATTGATTAATATGTTGATTCCTGGTTGTGAATTTGTAGTTGTGGGCTTGTGGGATTATTCTTGAGGAATTTCAATTTTGTGCTTCAAGTTTGTGACATGGATGCCTTAATTTTTTTAGATTATTAGTTCTGGTTCATATTTCTGTGTTGTGTTGTTGATCTTTCTTGTAAATTGCATCATTAGCATTTGCTAACTTTTCCTAAGAATATGTTGGATGCATATTAGTTGTTTAGTGGTTTGCTTGAAAGAGGTATATTTTTTTAATGAGATATTAATTGGCCATAACATATATAAATTGGTTTGCATGATGAAACCTTGCTGAATTTTATTAAAACGTGCTTTGCATTCAATTGGAAAAAAATTTGTGTTAAGGAGTGAGAAACGGAAGAAAGATTCTTCCATCTTCAAAGGTAACTTGATTCTTCATGACTTATTCTATTGTATTGTTCTTCTTCTCCCTTTTAGCATCCCATTCACATTTTGTCATCTTATTGGAGTCTTTGATGGAAAATTTTGAATTTTTGGCTTGTGAAATCATGGATTGTGCACTTCTTGACTCCTTGTGATATTTGACAGAAATCACCAATCACTAGAAGGAGTGATACATGTTAAGTAAAATGCTGAAGTCTTGTGACCAGATTGCACAGAGACAAATTGAGAGAGGTGGACTTACTGAACCAGTAGGGATGAGGGAATGCAATTGGTTGCTATGTGTGGAGTTCAATCATGAAAGGCAAAGGTGTGTAAGAAAGTAAGAAAATCTTGGAACAATTGCACATTAATCCTTTGTGTTTTGAATATGTTAGCCATGGTTACTGAAAGCTGTTGGCATATCATTTCTTCACTTGTTTTAAATATGAAGAATACACCTTTATCAATCTGTGCTACAAATGACAATTACTTGAACATACAAATGACTATTACTTGAACATTCTATGCTTATTATGAATAAATGATTGCAAGTGTTATTCTATGTCCTTTTTTTTTTGGTGGGTTTAAAATTTCCTTAACTATTTCTACTATAGGTACTGTATGTAGCGCTGGCACCAGTGGCCTCTGAAAAATATTTACTCCTCTTTTCTACTTATTTTGTATTATTTTATTGGTTTGTGTTGATCATTACTTCTCTGACTCATTTATTAGAATCAGTTATTGATGTCCTTTCGTAGTTACATACTCATGAGTGATAACAGTCTTTGAAAATATTTTGCATGGTTTGTATTCTTTCTTCAACTTTAATTGAGTGTACAATTGGTAATTAATATTGCATTCTGAAGTGGTTTTCATATCTCCAGTATATCTGAAGCTTTCACTTCTCCTAGGTTCATCACTACCGTTAGCAGTGGTACTATGGATAATGAGAGAATGACCACCTGCTGAAGCTTCTAATTTACAAGAAGAATCAAAATAGCATTTTTGTTGACAGTTCAGTTAAATACAACTAATAATCTTCAGCTCTGGACTACAACAGCTAGCATGCAGAATCAGGTAGTTCTATCTTATAACTTTCAAGTTATACTTGCATTATTCAGTCATAATCCGAGAATATATGTTTGTTTGGAAGCCTCCAAGCTTGATAGACTTCCCCAATCTTTCTGATCCCCCCTGTCTTACCTTGATCAGATCAAAGAGTTATGTTACACATGGCATGGTCCCATCCATTGAAAGATATTTTATAGTTACAAATAGGTTGTTATTAAAAAGGGAATGGATGAGATCATGTTGGATGTAGGGTTCATGGCAAACACGATCCCATGATAATGTAATTCAGAATTCTCTAGAGTGGTAGACAATGCATCCTATTATTTAGGGTAACCTACAAATCTTATAATCACCCATTTTGACCAAGCTTAATGGTCTTAATTAGTAAGTAGGGGTGTTCCCGGGTTAGGTTGGTTCGGATTCGGGGGAAAATAAGAAATGAATCGAATAAATTTTAATTAGTTTGGGTGGGTTTGGATTTGAAATTTTCAATAAGTGAATCCGAACCGATCGATTAAATTTGGGTTGGATTGGTTTGAGTAATTGGATATCCGAATGAAAATAAAATTTTGAAAAAAAAAAGAAATATGGTAAATATTTTTATGTCAATAATAAAGTTTGATCCCTGAAAGATAGTCTTCTTTAAACAAAATAAAGTATATGCTAATGCCTTTCATAGTACTCAAGAATGAAGTTTGCTCTCTACCCTTCTATTTTTTTGGGGTGGTTGAATTATTAGAATTGATATAATAAACAAGTAAAGCACAAAATATCTTCTCAAAATTGTACATCTATAGCCAGGAATAAAACATAAGGATATGCTTATTTTTATCTTGTTGATTCATATCTTGCAATAGTAGCATATTCTTTTTTTAAAAAAATGTAGAATCAGTTTTGTGGTTGGATAAGAATATAAAAAATACGTTTGAATTTAAATTTGGTGAGATGATGATGAGCTCAGAGTAAAGGAAATGCTGAAGTTGAGGGCTACAACAAAGAGAAAAGAGATAGCATACTGTACCAAAATTAGAAGTGCAAAGGAAAAATAAGAGGCCATAAATCAAGTAATACATTCTTTAAAAACAATGTTGGGAGAAAACAGAAGAACAGGGGTGAGGCATATGAATCATGTTCTAAATTGAAGTTGTTATTATCATGAAGAGATATGGCTTTGATTTACTATAATTTCTCCATTTCTTTATAAACACATTTCATTGTTCTGATTTGAAAGTGAGCTTAGCTTTACAAAAAATATCAATGGTGAGGACTATTAATTTGATGAATCAAAACCTTGCTTTTTTTAGTTCTTAGTATTTGCTGAAAATTTATGTAATGTACTTTATATGTTATCTAAAAAAAATATTATTCACTTGTGAACAGATCGCATCAACTGATTGAAGAGAAAGATACAACAATGCTTGATAAAATGTTGCATTACAAGGTTGGTAGTTTATAAAATGAGTTGATTCTCACTGAATTAATGTTCAATTTAATTTAATGATTAGAGGATTTTGTTTTAGGTTTTAATTTGATGTCCGAATGTAATTTGGGCATTATTTAATTGATGTCCTTGGACTATATGAGAATTAAGATATATAAAGAATGCTTTATTAGATAAACATTTATTTCCAGGCTCGGAATCTCAGATAAAGAAGATAATGCAAACAGATGAGGATGTTGAAAAGATAGCACTAGCGGTCTGATTCATTTTGGAAATGTTATCCACCAATAATGGTGTTAGATTTAGTTTGGTTATTAGCAAGGTAGCTAGAATCTCGATTAAACTTTTAAAATCTTCCGATATTACGATTTTTAATGAGTTAATCGATTTTATACAATTTACACTAACTCAGACAATTTTACGATTTAAATCTTTCTATGATTTCATGTTTTTACATTTTAATTTATTTTTCGATTTCACATAAAATCTCGATTTTCTCTATCTTGAGTATTTCATGTCTGATTTTGTTATTTTGTTTGGCTCTTTTGAAGTAGTCTTTGTATAACTATTTCGCAAGAAATCCCTTTATGGGTTATATTCTATGGATTATTAGCTTAAGAGATTGCTTTTCGAGATACGTTGAATGGTTAAGTTGGTTCTTTGAATATTTTATCTATCTTAATTGTTAAAGAGTGAGCTTTCATTGTTTTTATAAATTACAATTGTTATTTGTCCATCCCTCTTTTTAGAACAAGGATTTTGAGTAGAAAAAAGCAGCCTAACGAGGATTTTGATAGATTGTGACATATATGTTACCGTCAATCTTAGAACATCTATTGAGAATAGGCTTCTTGTATATATTTTAACAATGTATGAATCACTCTTTTTGTTTAACATTTTTCCTTCGTTGCATTTGTTTTTTTACAAAGATCTTCAAGTGTTTACAGACCAAAAAAAAAGTTCTTTACATTATTTAATGAATTTGTAAACTTCTATTAGTTTCAAATAGTCAATGTAAGAAGATCGATAAAAGGTTTTCAAGAGAAAGTGTAGGTCATTCAAAGTTGAGGTTTTTTATTTTATATTTTAGCTGTTTTGAGGGAATATTTTGTTGTTCGTATCTCTTTTAATCAAATCACTTTACTTTCATAAAAAATGATTTTAATTAATCTGTACAATAACTATTTGAGATTTTTAAATGATATAGTTTGAGTTTTTTATTTATTTTCATGGAATAAATTTTCACAGCTTAAATATTAAAATTTAGGATGTATATGCTGCTTTTTAATTTTTCCTATGTAATGTAAATTTTATTATTTAATACGTTTTATTAGATTCTTACATTAGTTAATTTAAAAAATCCAGTCATTCAATATTTTTTTAGACCGTTCATTGCAAAGATATATAATCTTTTACTGGAAAACTCTTATATATTTAAACACTATTAAACTTTTTTCTTATTTTTAACGTTTTAACTCAAAAGCAACCATTAATTAAAAATAAAATTATTTGATTCTTTATTTATTTTTGTATTTGGATACATTGTTGCATAATTGAATTAAATTTTGAGAAAGTTTATGGAGTCAATAATGTTGGTAGTCTATAGTAGCTAATATTTTTTTTTTCTTCTTTTCTCTTTTCTAACCCAACTATCTCTCTAATTGAATTTATTGACTCTCATACGTGAGTTCCGTAGCATTATTTTAAAATGTTTTGCTTTATAATAATACACATCTCTATTTGTTTGATATTTATAATGATATAAGTTGATATATTATTATTTTGCATATATATAATATATATTTAATTATTTGTTTGTTTAATATGTTATGGTTTTTTTTTTTTATAAAACTAATTTCATATTTTACTTATTATATTTAATTTAATTAATTATGCCCGTGCATAGCACGGACTAATAACACTAGTTATTACTACATGTTGATGTTACCCTCTTCATTCTCTTGATGCTTATTCCTATCACTGCAGTACGCACCAAAGAAACCATAAAATGCAGCTTGGAATGGAGCAAATCAGTAAGGGGAAAACAGTGGGGGACAATCCAATCGA
>JASCZI010151369.1:0-12847 GCA_036250425.1 Stylosanthes scabra
TATATATATATATATATATATATATATATATATAGTTGATTTTGGATTGATTGTCTTAGAGACAAATATAGATACGGACATATAATTTCATTTACAAAAATATTTTAAAAAAAATAGAAAACTAGTATAAAATTGTTTTAAAATGATTTTATTTTGTGTTTTTTGATTAATTATGTTGAAATAATCTGATAATAAGATTAAATGTAATAAGTATATAATTATAGATGTTAAATTATATAAAATAATTTTGAGTTATTATTTTCTTAGTATTAATGCTTAATTTATTAGTGTATTTTAAGAAGAATAATGGAAGATTATAATTTTTCAAACATAATTGATAAAGATGAAAAATTAGCTTTTATATATATATATATATATATATATATATATATTAACTTCTTTGGAATATTATAATCAATTTTATATGATATTAAATATATATTTTAATAACAATTATATTTTTGTGTCCATTATCTTGGTTAATGACTATATCATTATATTTTTAAATGGCCATATTATCAAACTTCAAGTCATTTATTCATAAAAGGGTAATCTCTTAATAATTTTAACAAACTTTCATATAAAAAATAATCAATATATTAAATTAAAAGTGTATATATATATATTCATAATTTAAAATATGTTTTAAAAAATTACTTATAAGTGATAAAGATAAATTATTATTTCTCTAAAAGGATAAAAATTAAGTAAATTCCACCAGAAAACAAAATTATGTAAAAACCCGGTGAGGAGTTTATTAAGTGAAACTTAAGATCTATGAAGCATGGACACATCTATAAATTACTATGTCGACATATCGGGTACTTTACGATCATTTCATATTATATGTTTTTAGCTAAACATACTTTATTATTTAACGTATCACCGTATCACGTGTCGTGTCATATTCTACATCCGTATTCATGTTCGTGCTCCTCATAGCGGCATGGTAAGGTAAAAGACTAAAAGGTGCTTAAAAGAGGACATTGTTTTGTTGCTATCCCGACAGAAACTCGAATCAGTTACCAGTATGATCAACGGTACTGATCTCAATGCAGTCTATGTAGAATAGTAGAATTTAATGTACGAACTATTTTTGTCTTTTTATTAATCAACATAATGCGGTTCTGCTTTTTAACGGAACTGTGTTTGCTACTATTCTAATTTTATATTGGGTAATGCTATTTGAATAAGTGGTTTTGGCTAACCAAGTGCAACCAAGTGATTTATTTCTATGCTAAATAAAATAGTATTTCGGTGTCAAATAATATAAAAAGTGCACCTAAATAAAATTCTATTTGACACCGAAATAGTCTTGTATTTAGCATAGAAATAAATCACTTGGTTGCACTTGGTTGGCCAAAACCACTTGTTCATATAGAATTATTGTTTTATATTTAGGTAAAAGATATTTATGTCCCTAACGTTTTAAAAATTGTACAAATTTACTTTTGACTTTTGTGAAATACTTAATAACTCCTGACATTCAAAAAAATAGTACAATTATAATCCTTTATTAATTTGACTCGGCTAAAACAAGTAAAAATTGCTTATGTAGTTACTAAAAAACGTTTGTGATTCTTCTTTTCTACCATATGAGTGATTTTGTAAGGAATTTTATTGGAAGTTTTCATTTTTTTTAGCTGAGTTAAACTCATAAAGGGACATAATTATACTATTTTTTCGAATATTAGGAACTACTAAGTATTTCACAAAAATCAGGGATAAATTTATACAATTTTTTAAAAGTTAGGAACATAAATGTACTTTTCTCTTTATATTTTTAACAACTTTCTTTATTCTTTACTAATGAAATTTCTTTTTGTTGACTTCTTCACTAATGAAATTTACAAAAAATCAGAAAGGAAATAAAAAATAAATTTATTTTGATGTATTAATCTAATATTATTATAATAATTCTATTTGCACATTAAAATCAGTTACTAAATCAGTCATCGGTATATAATACACATCAAAATATAAAATACATACTAAAAATAAGTTAAACTATACATATATTTTATATTTTTTATGTATATTATACATCGGTGACTGATTTTGGTGTATATCTAGCTTATATTATTATTATATTGAGATTTTATACCTCGTACTTGTGCGGTAAAGAACATCAAATCAACAGTAACTTTATTTATTTGGTCACCAAATTTATTTATTTCATTTCAGGATAATTAAAATGCATACCACGTGCAACAATAAATGTATGCCTTTATTTCTACTAAGTATTCTAGTACTAGTTGAAATTATAATAATTTGAATAATAATTTCATACCTATTCAAAAAAAATTAATAATAAGAATTTCATACAAATTATCCAATCTTTTCTTAAGAGTGTTTGTGTTTTAGTAATTATTTTTTGATTTCTTTACCACGGTATTTTTATAATATACTATAAAATAAAATTAATATATTCATTATTTTTAAAAACAAACTCATTTTATTAATTTAACTAAATACCAAACAATAGAAAATAAAAGTTATACTAATAATAAATTTGATATTTTGATTTAATAAATTATATTAAATCTAAAATAAAAAATACAATAGTATTTATTGTGTCCTAATAGTTATTGCAATCATAATAACAACTACCTAAGATTTTAATCATTTTATTAATGAATTGAGACCCTTAAAGTAAGTTAGTATTTATACAATAATTATACGCAAATAGCGGGTATTTCCCAATAATGATGGCCCTTTCGATGAAAGTGGGATTTTTACGAGGCTTTGTCTAAGGTGAATCTGATTCATGGTGAACTAAGTAGAATATTCTCAAATTAGTGGTTAAGAATTTATAATGAATAATAAAAATAAAATATAAAAAAAAACTCAACCACTCATTTGAGAATATTCTACCCGATCCACTATGAACCTAGTCCATTGTATACTTCTCCTTTTTACAATTATACGCAAATTTATACAATTGAGCTACTAGAAGTTTAGAAGTAGTTATCCACCATTGAAAATTTTAGATAAATAAAATATACATAAAAATTGCAATTTAAAATTTTATAAAATACTGATGATATGTTTTATTTGCTTTTACATTTAGTTCACCTGGTTCAAATGTGGAGGACTCTCTGTGGGTTTGAGCTGGGCTCACGTGCTTGGCGATGCATTTTCAGCTTTGGACTTCATAACCAAGTGGAGTAACATGCTTTCTGGTCACGTGCCACCCAAATCGCTTCACATGCCAAATAATCAAGTTGCACCACATGAAGAAATAATTATTCAACCCAATAATAATAATAATTCCCTTCTTGTTTCTGAGAATCCCACTTCCATCAAAAGGGCCACCATTGTTGGGGAACACTGGCTTGCTACAAATGTCAGCCACGTGGCCACTCACTCCTTCCATGTCACTTCCAAACAACTTCACAATTTAGTCAAAGCCACATCTAAAAATAATAATTATAATGGCCGAAGAAATAAATATTTTGAAATAATTTCAGCTCTAATATGGAAATGTGTTACAAACATTAGGGGAAAAGGTGGACCAATGGCTGTGACAATATGCACAAAAAGTTGTAATGGGTCCAAACATGGAGAAAATGAAGTATTCCCCAGCAATAATGGCTTGGTGTTGAGCAAAATTGAAGCTTGTTTGGAATCTGGGAAATCTGATATTTCAGAATTGGCTAGGATCATTGCTGATAAAAAGATGGTTGAGAACCATATAGTGAAAAAATTGGTGGAAAAAGATGATGAAGGGAAAGAGGACTTTGTTGTGTATGGTGCAAACTTGACATTTGTGGATTTGGAAGAAGCTGATTTGTTTGGGGTGAAGCTGAATGGGCACAAACCAATCATGGCAAATTGTAGCTTCCGTGGAGTGGGTGATCAAGGGGTAGTTTTGGTATTTCCAGCCCCATCAGAGGAGAATAATGAAGATGATGATAATGATAATAATAGTAATGGAAGGATTGTAACAGTTTCTCTACCTGTGAAAGAACTCTCCCAGCTGAAAAATAAGCTACGAGGAGAATGGGGTATTGTTTGAGATAATTAAGACTTTTATGTTTTATGTTTAATTATTATATTTTTATTTTCAAAAAGCTTAATAGGGTCTACGTTTATGTGAATTTTTTTTTTCTGTGATAGTGAATTCGTTTTTATATCATTTGTTTTGCAGGAAAAAATATGAATAAGTAACAAAAGGCATCCAATAATATAATTAATTAATTTTATTTTCTTTTAGAAATTAAATATCTAAAAACTAAAAAATAAAATATTTAATTTAAATTATTGATTAATATTAATTAATTTTTTATTAATTACCTACACAATTCATTTTACATTTATCACTCCATTGTCCTTATTATCTCTGCCGGCGATAAAAGCATGTACCATGCACGTAATTGCCTCCATATATGTCCTAAGAAAAAATCCTCTAAAAACAAAATTTCAACTACTAAATTAGTTGATGTATGAGTTAAATTATTTTTTTATTATTATAGTTTTATTGAATTTTTAATTTAGTATTTATATTTTTTTTATTCAATTAAATCCTTACACTATATCAAATTTTATAATTAAATCTCTATTATAATAAAAACATTGAATATAACAAAATATACCATTATATATAAAAGAGTATATTTGATTAAGGCTTATATGGTAAGAAAGGAGTTATTCACTTATATTTTTTATATATGTATTTAACGTTTTAATCACTGTATATAATTATAAAATCTAATATGTACAAAGAACCTAATTAAAATATATATATATAAATATAATTAAAAATTTTGTAAAATTATAGGATCAACAAAATAATTAAATTTTTATGTATTATATTCGAACATATATTCTATATGATAACTAGCTAATTTATCACTTATCTGTTTATTGAATAACAATTTGATAACAAGTATTTAAAAAAAATGTGAAAATATGGTGAGAATATATAGATGTGAGATATTTTTTATTTTCTTATCTCATGAGGTAGTTTTTAAGTTGAACAATTTCAATTTTAAGATCATATCAGAATTTATCCGATCAATTGTCGTTGGGCCATCCACATGCTTATGTTCATTATACTCTAGATGATCATTTTTAGCATGAAAATATGTATTACAAGTTTCACATCTATAAGAAATATCTATTTAAAAGTTCTTATAAATTATATTTTTTAGTAAAATTAGACCCACTTAATTTAAATTTTAAGATCTATAAGTAATAATTGCATAGCCTCGTGTACCCAAAATGTAATTTTTTTTAGCTAGGCAATCAATATATCTGTTGTCTTTTATTTTATGTATGTATTCATAAAAAAATTTCCAATTCTTGGCTTTCCAGTTAAGGAAGAATCCAACTATCTATATATCATATTCCCATTTTTAAGAAGGCCTCCACATCCTACTTTTTTGCCGCTACCTTGCATATATTGATCCATCCATGTCGAAGGAAATCCCCATTTTTGAGTGGGTAAACCCATTTAACATTAATATTCTCTTTCCTTATGAGCAAAAAGTGTTCTTGTCTTTTGTTAAAAAGCTTATCTAATTTCTTTAATTGTCTTTCTGATTCTTCATGAGGTTTTTGGAGGTCTGATGTAGCCTTGCTAATGAATTTCCTTATTTCTTCACATATAGAGTTTCTAGCAAGTGGTTGCAAACATTCATCCAACTTATTTTTAACTCTTTTTAAGTTCCTTAAATAACTTTTTGAATAGTCACAAATTAATTTTAAAAATTGTACAAAATATTAAAGTATTAATATTTGATTTTTTATAATTTAAAAAATTAAAAAGTAATTTCTAAGTCTTTCGAATCAATCGAATTCTATAACTATTTAAAGTATGCCACTGAGTAGAAATAAATTATTTTAGGTGTAACTAAATTTTTAATTTCAAGATAGAATAAACTACTAAAAATCTAAATTGTATCCAAAAGATTTTATAACTAACAAAAATAATCCCTATGGGAATGTAAACCTTTTATTACTTGTTCTTTATTTGTTTTTTATATGTTCTTTACTTATTTGGTTTGAGTTTATTGTTCTTGAATTTTTATGGTCTCAGACCATATGACTCACATCCCTGTGGGAATGCTGGTGAGCCTGGTAATGATCGAAAAAAAAAAAAAACTAATAAAAATAATCCCAAAAATCATGAAATACAATTTTGTCCATAAAAAAATTATTAAGTTTATATAAGCAATCAATTGTAAATTAATCCCAGTTAGAAAATATCCACCAAATAAATTTGAATAATAAATGACAAACATAATTGTGATATAACATTAAATTTTGCAAAATTACAAAAGTTTTCATTATTATATTTTTAATTTTTAATACATATAATTTAGAAAGAACCCAACAATTGAAAAAAAAAATTAATATATTCATTTTAGAATCGTCCATCAATAATCAACTCTTGAATGATTAAACTCTCTCTTAATTTTTTTTTTTTTTTTGTTGATCTCTTAAGTTTTATTATTAAAGTTAGTGGGTTGAATATGAACGAGAGAACGAGACGGCTTGACGAGGGGCAAACTAGAGAAATGAATTGAAAGTGGCGGAAAGAAGAAGAGGAGCATATTTTTTTTTTTTTTTTGGGACTGAGAGGAGCATAGCTGAAGAAGCAAAGATTAGGGGAAATTGAGAAAGCTAAGAAGACAATGCTTTGAAAATCTAACAAAAAAACTACAAAGAATTATCTTGAAGAAGGTCGTCAAAGACTCAAAACAGGTCACTAGCTCCATTCTGCCCAAGTCCAAGCCCGCTAATAAGCTCAAAGGAATCATGACTTCTAAACTGCCTCGTTCCCGTTTAAAAAAAAAAAAACTGCCTCGTTATATGGCGGGTTGGGTAAAAAGATGGTGAGATAATCGTAAAATGACACTGTATATTTAATTATATACGAGACGAGACTAAATCTTTATTTTTTCATATTTTTCATAGCATATAAGTAACAATGTTAAGTTAGGGTAGTTTAAAAATTTTGAATAATTTTCAGGATTTAAATAGTCATGTTAATTGAAAGTTATCTTTAGTGAATTTTTTTCATTGATATGTTTATCTATATTATTATGAATATTTATGGATAAAATTATAAAAGAATTAAAGAGGATAAAATCCAAAGTGATTTTTGAGATTAGGTATTTATATTAAAATGACTTTTGAGATTCTAATGGTACTATTTTTATTAAACTTTGGTATCACAATAGTCTCTTGATCAACTTTTGACAATAAATCAGCATGAGAAAATATAACTACTATCAATGATTTGATGAGATTAATAAAATAATATTATTTTTGAAATTGAAACTAAATAAATCGTAAATAACTGACGTATTGATTAATACAAGAAATCAAAACAGTTCAAAATTTTTAATACATGTTGATCAATATAACATTTATTTATGATTCATTAGAAAAAATAATGTCGTTTAATTAATCTTAGTGACAGTGACAATGTCAAATTATCATTTTGGTATTATTTTTTTTTCTCAAAATTAGCTGAAGGACTACTATAATTTCTAAAATTCAATCTCGGGTAAAGTAATACGATTATAATAATTTTAGGCGTATAATTATTTTACCAATCAAGTCATTTATTTTAATTATAAATAAAAAAATTATTTTATATCAAATATAAGATTATTTATGTATTATTTTTTCTTATTATTTGTTATTAAAAATATTTTTTATTTAGTATAAAAATTAATGACTTAATTAGATTTGATTGAACAAAATAAATATATACTTAATATTACCGTACAATTAAAATCTTAGAATTTATTTAAATAAGATCACTTTGAAACTTTATTCGCATTAAAAAATTAAAAAATGGATATTTTTATAATAAAGAGTTCTTACCTAATAAAGAACATTAATTAATTTTATTTAAAAATTAATTAATAGAAATAAAATACTTCGTGTCTGTATTTTTTCTCCACACGATGCCCCTAAAAAAATATAGTAATAAACAATAGGAAACACAAAAGCGATCTTTTTGGACAAAGATCTTGGAGGAAAGTTGTCAACGGCGATCGCCTGCCTCGTCTTTCTCGCTCACAACCTGCAACTTGCAAGGTAGATACTCGTGAATGTAAATCACTAATCACTAATCACTAATTAATCTTTATACACTGAAAGTGACATTCATATAATTCCAAATCAAATGGGGAACTGCCCCTAATTTTCTGGTCTAACTTCGCTCTCGTCAATCTTCTTCTTCTTCTTCTTCTCACTTCCCTCTTTCTCTCTCTTCACCACAGCTACCACCTAGGGTTCGGCGAGAGGGAAGTGCAGAAGACCGAATCGGAGCCCGTTCCTCAATTTTGACTCACTAGTTGACTCGGTCCTTCTCCGATCCAACTCGCTTGCTCGCCCGCGATGTCTTCAAACTCCGATCTTGTCCGTATAATTGAGTCGGTGCTGGGCGTGTCGCTCGGCGACTCCGTCTCGGATTCGGTGGTCCTGATCGCCACGACCTCGGCAGCACTCATAATTGGGCTACTGATCTTCTTCTGGAAGAAATCTTCGGATCGGAGCAAGGAGGTGAGGCCGGTGATCGTGCCGAAGCCGTTGGTGAAGGATGAGGATGACGAAGTAGACGTTGGTTCAGGGAAGACTAAGGTCACTATATTCTTTGGTACTCAAACTGGTACAGCTGAGGGCTTTGCTAAGGTATATTCCTCTTTTGATTTCTTTTAATTCTTTTATTAATTTCTGAATTTTGTGTTTTTATTTTTTGTTTGAAATTTTTTTGTTGTAGTTGCGGCTTGTAGCTTTTGTTCGTTTTCGTTGATTTTGGATCCTTGTTAATGATAGTGGAACACCACCTTTGTGTGCTAAAGTAATGCTAATGGGTAGACAGTGATGGTAAATTGAGATTGAGATGAGGACATGAACTCCTTTTTTTGAGAATAGATGCTTTTATATAGTACCAAATGGTACTATGCCTTTTGGTGACTGAAATTTAAATTGATGAATGATGAAGCTATATGTGTGCAGCGTATTGTTTACGCTGATACTTGACCCGTTTTTGATGTTGCTTTACTGTTTCTTTTGTCTGTTGCCATTCTTCTTCTTTTTCCTGGTTTGTTTTCTTCAAATTTCTTGGGGCATAAAGAAAGGGGAGGAAGTTATGCACTTGAAATGGACCAGCAATGTCTTCATGCTCAGCTTTTGCTGTTATTTTTGTTGTATGCAACAATGATACTTATAACAAACTGAATTGCTTAATGTCAAGTAACTGATGTCTTCGCCTTTTTATCTATCCCTATTCGGAAACACCAAAGAATGGAGGTGCTATTGGTTTCATTTAAAAATGAGTCATTGTAATCAAAGATGTCATAAGGCTTGACTTTGCGCACTGAGGTTAGGCAACGGCAGTTGAAACTGTTCCTTTCAGGTTCAATCTCCAGTGTGGATGGGGTAAATGGTTGAAATCTTTTCTATCTCTGGGCTCGTAACAGTGACTACTTTATCTACTTTTGTATATTGAAAGTTTAAATATTTTATTGCGGGATGCTTGTCTACTGGGCTGCCCTTTTTTTATTACTGTTATGCTTTAGTAGTTGATGATTATGGGAAATTAATTTGAAACAGTCAACTACTTTAGTGTTTTGAAATTCACAGTCAATTTGATATAATTTAGCTATAACTAACGTGACATAACTAATGTGGTTATCATAGGCTTTAGCAGAAGAGGTCAAGGCGAGATATGAAAAAGCAGCTGTAAAAGTTGTTGACCTGGTAAGTTGAACAGGGTTGGAATTTCTCTCTGTTTTGATTGTATATTTGAGACTTAGTAGTAATCTTTTAGATGTTGTAAATTTCTCTGGTGAGCTTTTGAACATTTGGTATGATTCTAATGAAACATAAATCTGTAAGATAGCTTTGACTTAGCTGCCGAGTGTATTTAATTTTAACCAGGATGACTATGCAATGGATGATGATCAGTATGAAGAGAAGCTAAAAAAAGAGACTCTTGCATTTTTCATGGTAGCAACGTAAGTATGCATGTAAAAATCGGTGAAATGCATCTAGTGTTTTTTAGATTCTATGCTGGTATATTTGGTTTGATTTGATGTATTGGACTTCATATGGCAGTTATGGAGATGGAGAGCCAACTGACAATGCTGCAAGATTCTACAAATGGTTTACCGAGGTTGGTAGTTATTAAATTATTTAAGTAAATCCTTGATTTATGATTTCTCTCTTATAAATTCTCATATTCCATTCAATGATTCCAACTTCTAAGTTTTGGGGTGCCTAAATTTTAGGGGAAAGAGGAGAGGGGAACTTGGCTTCAACATCTTACATATGGAGTTTTTGGCCTAGGTAACAGGCAATATGAACATTTTAACAAGGTACAACTCATGTTTTCACTTTTATTTTTGAAAAAGAATAATAAAAAAGAGCACAAACTGATATTTTTCTTTTGAAACAGATAGGGAAGGTTCTTGATGAGGATCTTAGTGAGCAAGGTATGTAACCTTCAATTCACTGGTATTGAAATTGGAAAGTCTGCTCCATTGTATTTTCATAGTGCCACCATTTTCATTGTTGATTAAAATTTTAGAGAGAGGTTTCTCAATTCTCATCATTTTTGTTCAGTTTTGCGCTTCATCCACAAAGTTAACATACTTGTGAAACTTCCCCCTTTTTTTTTTTTCATTTTCTTACGGAGTTTTTGATTATGCCTGTGAAAAAAGGTCTAGTTTCCTTAAAAGAATTGTTTTCGTATTGTCAATTCTAGATAGACATTTCAAATTCTGATTGTATTATCAAAATGCTAAAAAATCTTACATTATTCATGATAGATCCCTTTGTTGGTTAGGGATGTACAAGGGATTGCCTCATTGTAATTTGTTATTCGTTAGTTGAGTAAACAGATAAGTAAATCCTTGTTCAAAAAATCACGACCGTTGACACACAGACTGCACTCACATTGTTCCATTGACCATTGAATCAATTCATAATCCGACTGAATCTGGGATGTAAACTTTACATGTATGGAGATATAATGATCTGAAGTTAGATGTTGAGCATGTAACTGCATGCATCTAATTTATTACATTGTACTCGAGTTAATGATGTTAAAGTGGTTCTCATACATATTGTCTTGTTTGCTACAGGTGCAAAGCGTCTTGTTCCAGTTGGGCTAGGTGATGATGATCAATCTATAGAGGATGATTTTTCTGCCTGGTAAATATACTCCCATCTTAGTTCTGTTCTTGTATCAGTTACATAGTTTCCTAAATGAAGTCTGATAAGCACTGTCACTCATTAAAATTGTATTAAGTATCTGTACTGCTTCTTTAGCTTGTCAAATGACATGATTTGGCTTTTGCTTTATAGGAAAGAATCTCTATGGCCGGAGTTGGATCAATTGTTACGAGATGAGGATGATGTTAACACTGTTTCTACTCCCTATACAGCTGCAATTGCTGAATACCGAGTAGTGATTCATGATCCTGCCGCCACTTCAGCTTATGATGCTAATAACCTAAATATGACAAATGGGAATGCCGTATTTGATATTCATCATCCATGCAGGTGCCTGGAGTTGTGCATTCTACTATTAAGGCCATTGTTTTATTTATTTTATTTTATTTTTATTCTTTTTTTAAGTAAACCATACCAAAAAATCTATTGGCTATTTTCTTGAAGGGTTAATGTTGCTGTTCAAAGGGAGCTTCACAAACCTGCGTCTGATCGCTCCTGCATACATTTGGAGTTTGATATATCAGGGACCAGTATAAAGTAAGTTGGACTAGGTGTTTCCTGTCCCCCATATTTGGGTGAATACTCATGATTAATCTGTTGTTGTCTTCTGTCTGATCTTTCTCAGTTATGAAACCGGAGATCATGTGGGTGTTTATGCTGAGAATTGTGATGAAACTGTTGTAGAAGCTGGGAAATTATTGGGTCAAAGTTTAGATTTGCTGTTTTCTCTCCATGTTGATAGTGAGGATGGCACTGCCTTGGGAGGTTCACTGCCACCTCCTTTCCCTGGTCCTTGCACACTACATTCTGCATTAGCACGTTATGCAGATGTCTTAAACCCCCCAAGAAAGGTTTTACATGTTCTTCTCTTCATGTGCCTCTCATTGTTGTTCTCACATTATCTGTTGCGCTTCTATATTTTGTTTCATTTTGATGTACCACTTTTTCTCAAGAAAAGAAGAAATATTTACATATGCTTCTCTTTCAGTCGGCTTTGGTTGCATTGGCTGCCCATGCTTCTGAACCTAGTGAAGCAGAAAGATTGAAGTTCCTCACATCTCCGGAAGGGAAGGTAACCCTTGCTAAGACTGATTTTCTCTGTTGTTTTCTATTATAACCTCCTCCCCATTTCTCTTGACGATTTTGCAACTTTTGGCCTTCAGGATGAGTACTCCAAATGGGTGGTTGGAAGCCAGAGAAGTCTTCTTGAGGTGATGGCTGAATTTCCATCAGCAAAACCTCCACTTGGGGTGTTTTTTGCTGCTATAGCACCTCGCTTACAGCCTCGTTATTATTCCATTTCATCCTCTCCTAGGTGGGTTATCTTACCCTCTCCAAAATACAAATAAAACGTAGAAGATAGCCGGCAAAGAACTAGAAATGATGTCACATTATTTTTTATTGTCCAGGTTTGCCCCTCAAAGGGTACATGTAACTTGTGCCTTGGTGCATGGTCCAACCCCCACCGGAAGAATTCACAAAGGAGTATGTTCTACGTGGATGAAGGTAGCAATTTGACCATTATGCAATCTTATGCTCCCTTTCTCAACATCCTGGATCCCCTTCTTCTTCTTCTTCTTCTTATTCTTCTTCTTTTTTTTTTTTTTTTTTTTTTTTTTTTTTTTTTTTTTTTTTTTTTTTTTTTTTT
>JASCZI010151369.1:13015-32755 GCA_036250425.1 Stylosanthes scabra
ATGTACAGTTATCTAGTTTTAAAATTTGGGGAATGCGGAAAAAAAAAGAGACACATAAGAGAAAAAAAAAAGGGGGGCAGGGGAGGGATTTACAATACAAGTAAAGGATAGCTATGATTTCAATCCATCTTGGTGCGGTATTGCAATGCAAACCAATCCTTGCAAAAATAATCTTTGCGCCTAAACTGTTTTTCTTGCTATTAAATCATTTAAATGTAACAAACCAACTTTTACAGCTAAACCATTTTTCTTTCCATTAAATCATTTAAATGAAACAAACCGCTGCTTCATTCCATCAGTTATTGAGCCCCTTCATTCCCTGTATCCATTCCGGTAGAAATAGTGCTCATTAACCATATCCACAACATAGGATATGAGAAGAACATTGGAGTCAAATAGATACATATGTACTATGTTTGGGCTAAAAGGACTTTCAAGTGATTTTACCCCCTAAACAAGGTCCTTTCCAGCGATGGCAGACATAGGAATTAGGTGTCATTGAGAAACATGGATTTGGTTCTTCTCCTTGGTGACAAAAGTGGAAGCACAATTCCCGTGTCTGTTGCTATTATTTTTTAAATAGTAGTAGTTTGTGCGTGAAAAACAGAACAGCAATAGAAGCGGCTAGCTTATTGGAGAACCTAGCCTTCCTGAATAGGTTATTATTATACCCTAATTCCTAAACTGCGTCAAGTTTCTTTCCTCAATATTCTATTATTAGCCAAATCAATTTCCCCAATAACATATAAATGACTTTTGTTGATTTCTTTGGTGAAATCAAATATTATATGTATCTGCTTGTTCTTAGATATTTCTTGTCTTTTATTCAACCAGGAACGATATGCTCTCAAAGAGGATGGCGTTCAACTTGGTCCTGCATTACTCTTCTTTGGATGTAGGAATCGTCAAATGGTAAACTAGTTGTCCTTGCACTTCCAATCTCATTGGATTCTTGGATCAATGTGTGATTTTTTCAATTATGTTGTGTAGGATTTTATTTATGAGGATGAGCTAAAGAACTTTGTTGAACAAGGTGCTATGTCAGAGTTAATAGTTGCATTCTCTAGAGAGGGGCCTCAAAAGGAGTATGTTCAACACAAGATGATGGATAAGGTGAGTGTGGATAGCAGCCTAGTAGGGAGTAAAGTTGCCATATAAATTACTTATTGCTTTAATTTTCTTATGTGCAGGCAGAACAACTGTGGAGTCTGATTTCTCAGGGAGGCTATCTTTATGTCTGTGGTGATGCCAAGGGTATGGCCAGGGATGTTCATCGCACTCTTCATACCATTGCCCAGCAACAGGTGTGTATTGTCTTTCATTGTGTTGTTCCTGTAGCACTGCTGTTTATATACTTTTCTTTTTCCCGTGTATTTTTAGTAGGAACAAGGCTATTTTTAACTTTTATGTTGATTGTAGAGAAATGTTATTGAGATTTGATTACTATTATAACTCTGTTCAATTTGATTTCTTTTATAACTATGTGGTAGCATTTCTTTAATTCTTTTTGTGTGCCCTTTCAAACCTGTATTTTGTGTCTGTTATTCAAATATTACTATAATTTGTTCACTTGAGAAATGGTAGAGCTTAAATGAGGAGGATTTTTTTGTGCAAGGTCTGAGGAGTGGTTAGGAAAAATCAAAATGAACAATAGGGTTTACAACTTTGTTCTAAAAAGCTACTATGTTGGGAGAAGAAAAAAAAAGAGATTTCTTGAATTCCTTTGAAGCAAATTATGATTTTACGACCTCATCCTTCCCGGAAACTAATTTTGACCTTTGAATTATATATACTTAAATTCTTTTCACAAATTTAGAATGCTGTGTTTTCCTTCTGACATAATCAAATTATGTCATATTCGATTAACTGACTGACTTACTGGATGACACTGTCATATAAAATACAAACCATATTTCTTTATTTAATTTCAGGAAAATGTGGACTCAACAAAGGCAGAGGCTATAGTGAAAAAACTCCAGATGGATGGACGCTATCTTAGAGATGTCTGGTGATCATTTTTGGTTGTTCATCCATCTTGATTCTGGCATCCATATTGTTTTATATTTTAAATTCTAGAATTAGGGTGAACCATACTTTTACTGCCTTCGCGGAATTTTGGGGCACTGACGGTGAAGGCTGAAACAGGTATCCTTGTGAAGAAATGATTTTCTGGACCATTGTCTTGTTCTTATCTTTGATATTTATATATTTTCCTGTTATAATAGATGGGTAGAATATTATATCCCCCAACCAAGGATTATACTTAGGGGACTGTGTAATAGTTAGTCTCAGATTGGGGAACACATACAGGTTATATAGTGGATGATCGTCTTATTTTAATAAGTGTAGGAATTCGTAACAAATAATGTTTATTGATCAAACTGTATTTGTTTTTAGGTACAAAAAACAAAATATCAATCTGCATTTAAATAGTGCGTGCAATATCTCATTATCAGATTTTATGGGCTGACCTCTGATGAGCGCAGTTTTCTTTGTTTGATTTCATTACCTACTACTTTTTTCTCTGGCAATTTCAGCGGGTGAA
Source organism: Stylosanthes scabra (assembly GCA_036250425.1). Classification (NCBI taxonomy): domain Eukaryota; kingdom Viridiplantae; phylum Streptophyta; class Magnoliopsida; order Fabales; family Fabaceae; genus Stylosanthes; species Stylosanthes scabra. Next base: position 15,561 of record JASCZI010151369.1, read on the forward strand.
ACCTGATAGGTGTACTGCAGGTCAATAATTTAGTTTCTTCTTTTCTTTTCTTTTCTTCCTTTTTGGGGGGTTATTCCATTTTTCTCTTGCACATTTAAAATATCGAAATGTCCATTGAAATTTGAAATGTTATTCCTGTTTGGACGGTGGGGCTTCCACCCGGACAGATTGGAGTTTTAGCTAGAAAAAATGGAGTTAAGTCATATTTTAATCTGAGATTGGTGGCTCGTACTCAATTGTTCCCTGACCATTTAATTGCACTTAATATGGTTTGAAACTCTGCATGGTTTCTGGCATTCTTTTCGTTAGAATGGTTATTAGTGCAATTGATCGGAAAATAGATTTTAACCCTTGAGGAAATGTGAATGAATGTAAGGTTCAATCATCTGTTCAAGAAGCTTCTGCTATTGTTATTCTACTATTCTAGAATAGGCTTAAAGGTTCTGATTTGTAGGGTATTCTAGATCCGACAAGTTCAGATTAAGTTCAGATTAATTTTTTACGTTTTACTGAGTATGTCTTGTGTCTTTCAGGATGTTTGACGAGGCGATATATCTTTTTTCTTATATTATAGGGCAGACTTTTTATTTTTTCTTCTTTAACTTTTTGTACAAAAGTCAGATAATTTGATATGGGCCATTATTTGGACATATACGGATGTTTGTGAGCCGATCCAATATGAAAATATTTGGGCTGAATTTAGGTTTTGAAAGTTGGCAACTTGGCACTAGCATTTTTAATTGTCTGGATGTTTAATACGATGTGTTTAATACGATGTCTCGGGCAGCTAAGACAATGTATTTTTTATATTTCATTTGCTTACCAATTACCATGTATTTTATCTAAATTCGTAATACTTTCTTTACAATGTTTTAAAATCTTTGCTCGATCCAATTTTTTTGAAATAAAATAAATTTTAAAATGAATTAATCTATGTGTATTATTATACATCTCCGTATATATCATTTTTAACACGCGAAAATATAAACATCAGTATAGAAAAATTTATTTGCTGATATTTATATTTTTCTGTGTTAAAAATGGTGTATGCGGAAATATACAAAAGTATATGTAGTATTACTATTTTAAAATATTGGTTTAGGAACAATTAATTTTATATAAAGTTGTATTTTAAAATTGTTTGATAATAATTTAATCAAGAAAAAATATTGGCTATCAATATTTTTTTTAACCAATATTTGATTATCAACCAAATATTACTATTTTGAATAACAACAATACTAGGTAACTAATAAAAATTCAGGCAACAGTTAATAATTTAAATTGAATGTTTCTGTTTTTTTAGGTTTTAGATATTCTGGTTTTATTGTTGGTTGTTCTAGGTTTCAAATATTCTATTTCTAAAATAGTTACCGATGTTTCACTGACTTTCATCGTAGACATTCTATAACCAATAATTACGGATGTTCTATTTTTATTAGGTAATTTATTGGTTAAGAAAATATTAATTATTTATACTTTTTTTTTAAATAATCTTTTTTCTATTATTTCAGATGATTAGTCTTTTATTATTCGAAAGATAAGATTTACAAAGTTTTTTTATTATATGTTTTTTTATTGACTGATTGTTGGTTGATAGCCTGATATTCTATTAATTATTTAATACAACTCTTTAATCAAATATGTTAAATCATTATTTAATGTTGTTAACAAATAAATTCATAAGAAATCAACTTTATGTGAGTATTTATCCATTTTTTGTTGATAAATTTAATAAGTTAAACATTAAAATTTAATCAAATTTAGTGATGATAATGATTTTTGTTAGACTATAGTTAAATTTGGTGGAGAAAAAATGTGTACCGTCTTTTCTTTGAATTGTATGATATTGAAATAGGGTATAATAATCATTGTTGTTAAACTCTGACGAGTTTACGAGTTTAGGTTGTGAAATTGAGTTAACTCGACACTAAATTTTCAGCTCAGTAAATTCGGTTGAACTCGTGTAAACTCAGATAAACTCGTATAAACGAGCGAGTCAATGAGTTTGAAATTCGATTAAATTTTGCCCAAAATAGCGTCGTGTTGCTAAAAAAGAAGATTTCCCCTTAAAAGTTAGAATTACGAAATTACTAACTTATTCATACTCACTCATTTTTACGCTTAATTTGTGTCTTGTGTCTTATATGTTATTATACTTATTACGTAATTGACAATTGAATATATTAAAGTATTTATGTCATCATAAATATATTACTAGTTTAGCTTAGTATGTGTTTTAAAATTGAAAATTGTTAATTTTAAATGTCTAGATTTGAGATTATGTATAACATATTTTAGCGTGAATAAGTGATTTTTGCCCATCAAGTGCAACCAAGTGATTTATTTTTATGCTAAATAGAAGATAATTTTAGTGTCAAATAGAACTTTATTTAAGTGTATTTTTTTATACTATTTGACACCGAAATAATATTCTATTTAGCATAAAAATAAACTATTTTATTATACTTGATTGACCAAAACCACTTATTCAAATAGCATTACCTTTTTAATTTTAAATAACATGTAAACTCACACAAGTTTACGAGTTAACTCACGAATCGAGTCTAAATCGACTCTACGAGTCTACCTCACTCGCGAGTTTCACCATGATAATGATAAATTGGTAATCATAGTTTTGGTATATCCCCGTTCCCCAAGCAGTGCAATCGCAATCGCATGCTTCATAACTTGCTTCCAAAAAGTGCCAGCTGGCATACTCTGAATTTCCCCCATTCACTTTATATACAAACCAGAACAATAGGGGCGCGTGAGCTTCACTTCCTCAACGGTCTCACTCTGACACACTCTCCCTCCCTTCGCTTCCTTCTGCAACCTCTCTGCGGTTCTTTACCCCCACCACACCTGACACCACTACACTCTCCTCTTTTTTCTTTTTCTTTTCTATTTCTCAGTAATAGGGTTTTAGGGTTCATCTTCTTCCCGCACATTTCAATGCCGGAGAAGTCCAGGAAGGTACCTTTCACGGAACAAGACTCAGCAAAACTCCTAGAAAGGTATCATTATTTATTTCTTTATTTTAATTATTTTATTTCATATTGTTATTCTAGTGATTCTTGCGATGAAGTTTGAACATGATTGGGGATTTTCTTCTTCTCCCGCAGGTATGATGCAACGACGGTGTTAACTTTGCTTCAGGAACTGGCGCACTATCCTCACGCGAAGATCGATTGGAATGAGTTGGTGAAGAACACATCAACTGGGATTTCTACCGCCAGAGAGTATCAGATGGTGTGGCGCCACTTGGCCTACCGTCATGCCCTTGCCGAAAATCTTGAAGACGGTGCTGAACCTCTGGTTTGTGATTTTCGTTATACAATAATCATAATTGTACACCTATTTTATCCAATCATCTCAAACCAAGTTATTTATTCTATGCTAAATACAAGACTATTTCGACTTCAAATCATTTCGTTGCTATTTTTTTTTTGTAGTATTTGACACCAAAATAATATTTTATTTAGCATATAAATAAATGACTTGGTTGATCAAAGCCTTAGTTATTTAGTTACACACGAAGAATCGAAATATATTTTTTTTAAAAAAAAGTTGGGGTCATAAGATGAAATAATAAACTACATTCACTAACACTGATCAAGGTGTTGTAACTGTGGCAGTGGTTGTAGTTGAATTTGTCAGGGATATGGATCTATAGTTACCTCTTGTAGGAAATAAAAACTTCTCAATGCTTGTGCATATCATGCTAGTTCAGGGTCATATATCTTGTTGCCTTCACTGTCATCTATCTATGATTGTACTGTTAGTTTCTCATTGATATGCTGTTATTTAGTAATAATTGGTTAGTTGACTACTTGTGTTACTTACAGGATGATGATAGTGACCTAGAGTGCGAGCTGGAAGTATCGCCCCCAGTAAGTGCTGAATCTGTATCGGAGGCTGCAGCATGTGTGAAGGTGAATATGCTGGCCCTCTACTACCCTCAGTTGTTACATTCTATCTAGTCAGTGTCCTAGAATTTTGCTCGGGTGCATGGGTACACGTTGATGAATGATGTACTTGTACTAGGAACTTGGTATTGTTACATGTTTGGAACTCATGGATGCTTGTTGGTGCAGAAAGCAGAAATACAACAAGTAGATCTTACCTTAAAGATTAGTCCTAATAAAACTCAAAATTTTTTAATTTAACAATTTTTTATCTTTAAATGAAACAAACAACTATTATCCATCCAAAATTTGCCTTATGTTTTAGCTCGAGTCTTATAAAAGTTCCATTTACTATTTCTTTAAACATAACCTGTGTGTTTCCATGAATTGTTTACTATTAGGTAATGGTTGCTTCACGCACGCTGAGTGAATCAACCCCGAGTAGCTCAACGATTGAGGCTCCACTGACTATAACTGTTCCGGTTTGCCATTCATCTAAAACTCCTAGCGAAAGTTCACACTCATCTAATTTGATGCAAGGGACGAATGCTATTTTTCCAGTTACTGTTCAGAGACAAACACTGCCAACTGCACCATCAACGGATGGTATTGAGGCCAAGGGATTAGGTGGTGGCAACATGGCTTCCAAAAGGAAGAGAAAAGCATGGTCAGAGGAAGAGGACATCCAGTTACGAGCGGCTGTTCAGAGATTTGGTGAAGGGAATTGGGCTAACATGGCCAAAGGAGATAACTTTCCTATTAAGAGAAGTCCTACTCAATTGGCTCAGGTGGTTTTTCAACCCTAGATATTTATGAATTTTGCGACCTTTATCAACTGCTATTTTTTGTAGTTTTTATTTTATTTTACGGTAATGCTACATGTACACACATCCATGCATCCATCTCAAAAACAACTTTTGTTTTCCTTGCTGTAACTCAATTTCTTTGCTATATTTCATTATTTTTGTGCTCAAAATTTATGTGCTATACTTCATTATTTCTGTACTTGGCGCGTGGGCCTATTAGGTGTAAAAACACATGGATGAATGCATGGATTTGTGTATACTTAGATTTATTCTTTATTTTATTATTTTTTTTATAAGAAAAATAAATTCATTAAGATGGGGGAAAGATTATTTTCTTATTATGATTATGCATGAGACTATTTCATTGATCCATGAATGGCAACTTGTTCAGCATTTGCCCCCGTAATCAATAGCGTTGCAAATTGTCCTTTTTGTCTATCGAAATGGTAAAGAAAAGATAAAAGAAGTCACCAAGGGTTATGTTCTCCAAAATCATATTCTTCAACTTTTCAGAACCATTTCCCCCCTCTTATGTTACTGTTTTCTACTTTGGGTAATGATATGCTTGCTTGGTTGTCATGGAACAGCCCTCTTAGCAAACATTTCAAATGATGGAATTTAGTATTTAATCCTTTGATCCTGGCATCCTTCTTCATTTACTCAGTCCAGTTAATTTGTCTTTGAACTCATATATCACCAAGATTTACATGATAGGATGCAATGCCATTATTTGATCCATGTAATAGATCCTATTTATTGGGATAAGGCCTTGTTGTTGTTGCCATTTATTGTATTTGGATGGCATAGCCAGCCCAGTTTCTCGAAATTCAAAACATCAAGTTGAAATTATTCTGTGATCTCTGAGGTTTAAGTCCTATGCATGTTCCTTGATGTTAGTTAATTAAGAGTTACTGTCTTGTAGGATGCTACATCTAAGCATTCAGTTCTCTAATCATGAATATTAATAAAAATACATTCTTTTTTTATATTTCATAGCATTGATTAATAAGCTAGAAACTTGCTTTAGGAATTATTTGAAGTTAAATTTTGCAGGCTGATCATATTCCTTGGCTATTGGTTAATTGATCACTATCTTTTGATTCAAAAAAATGTTCATATTTACTAAAAAGTATGATTCCTTGATTTAGCAGCAGCTCTATATTGTCTAGCCCTATTATTAGGAGTGGGTTCTTTAGCTTGTTTGTGCAGCTATTAGAGTTGGGCATCTTGAAACTAATAATGTTTTATGTATAAACGGAGGATTGCTTCTACAAAAAAAGAACGTGAATTATTGCACACACACGGTGCTTGTCGTGTTGTGGATGATGTGTTTGATTGGAATACAATGACTGATGGCACTGAATGTATTTTAATCCGTTGTCATCTAGTCAGGTCAGGATGTCTGGGTATAACCCAGTTTTCCCGGGTTCAAATCCCGGCAACGGAGTTTTACATACACAATTATTTATATTTGGATAGGTATTATAAGTATAATGAATCTTTATTTTAGGTGCAGAATAATATTATCTTGAATACATTTTTCTTTGTTGATTGTTTTGTGAATATTTAATGTAATTGTAATGCATTCACTAATTGTTATCCACTTCTTGTGTTGTATTGTAATTGGTTACCTAAACATTTGCAGAGGTGGAGCATTTTAAGAAAGAAAGATGGAACTGTCAATTCGGGAAGCGTCGTGACAAGCACAACTTATACTACAGCCGAACAGCTGGCAACTCGTCACTCCTTATCTTTAGCTCTTGATATGCCATTCAAAAAGTTAACTGCTCTTGGAACTACTGATCAAGGTGATTGTCTTTAAGGCTTAACTTTGCATTCTAATCTTCATTAAATCCTAATGGAAATCAGTTTCAATAATTCTCAATGTAGTCAGTTATTGTTGATCTATTTAGTATCTTTTCTGAGAAATGAATCATTGAGCTTTCCTCAAAAAGCAATCATGAATAAAGCAATGCATTAGACTCATGTTTTTTCATGATTGTAGCCAAGACATCCTTAAATTCAAGTAAAATCCAAGTACAGCGTAATGCTACCACAACAACAACACAAAGTAGTTTAGAACCACCACATAAGCAATCAATACTAAAAGGTAATCCAATTTCAAATCCTGGATTAAAAGCTACTGCAGTTGCTGTTGGTGCCAGAATTGTTTCTCCATCAAATATGACATCACAACTAAAGGTTGCACAAGCAAGAAATGCTGTTCCGGCAACAAATATATCATTGGCAAAGCCATCTACTTCAACCGGTTTGTCTTCCGAATCGGAGGTACAAGCTCACACAGGTTCAAGTGTTTCACATGTTCTCCCTCAGTCTGGACGTGTTCCATCTCAGTCTTCACCTGCACCCTCCCAATCAATTGCTGCTATAACATCTCCGCCGTCTTCCTCTAGTACAGTTAAAGCTGCCTCTTCTACAGTGTCTGAGAAGGACAAACTGGTTACCCCTTTGGTTAACAAAGTTCCAATAAAGCAAGAAGCTAATACTACAGATGAATTGCGAGATTCAAAGCCTAGCCCGGCACCAAAAGAGACTACTTCATATGAATTACGAGATTCAAAGCCTAGCCCAACACTGAAAGAGACTGTTCAAAATGATGAGAAATTAAGTCAAGACAAGAGCATGAATATTCCGGTTAAAGAGAGTGTTCCTTCTATTGTGGCAAGTAAAGGAAAGGAGGAAGTAGACGATAAAGGAGTGCCAAAAAAGCAAGTCAAGTCTGAAGATCAAGGAAACAATGGGAGCCATGATTTAGATAAAGAAAAGGGAAAAAATTCAATTAATGGAAGCTCCCAGGATCAAAAGGTGGATGAAATGCAAGAGGATGAGAAGCAAGAAAATTTGCAGAACTAGTTTAAATTGGTTGGGTGGTTGAGTGATTTAGCTTGTGCAAAGAATAGGTTTTCTTTTATTTTATGGTTATTGTTCTTGTAGTATGCTCAGCTCTAACTTATTGAGGTTGAGGTTAAGCTTAGGAATTTGTGCAAAATCTTGTAATATCTGGAAATCTTGTTTGATGGTAAATATATTTTAATTTCTCCTTTGTTATTTAATAATAGCATATCAGAAATTGAAAATATTAGGAGATCATAAATTTTAGTTACTTTGTCTAATTGATCTCACTCTAAATCACTCCCTTTTCCATCTGCATTCCCCTCTTTTAGTTTTACATAGACACTTAAAAAACATGACAAAATAATGGCAAATAACAACATGACCAAACACATTAAAAGTACATGAAAAGATTTTTTTTCCAATAAAAGTTTTTTTAACCAACTAGTTAAGATTTAACTTAATGCAAAAGAAAAAAAAAAAAAAATTTAATGTATCCATTAGATCTTCAACTAAAAAAAGAAAAAAAAAATCAGATCTTATATTTAAAATTTTAAGTTTTTAACAATTATTTCATACATGATTAATTAATTAATTATCATTATTATTAGCCTTATATAACTTGTTTATTCTAAAAACAGTTCAGTTATTGCCACACCTTTTTACTAAATACTAAATTGGCACCAAAGAACGTGTGAATAGCATTATTCTTTTTTTAAAAAAAGAGAAATTTAAGAAAACTGATCCCCAGCTTATATTAAAATATATTTAGTCAACAAAATACATGAGGCCCTTAATTGGAATTGAAATGCGCAGGTGGTGTTAATTCAGCATACTGCAGCTGACTTCTTAGCTAAGTATGCGGTGGAGAGGAACATAGTTCACATGGAGTTGCTTCGACCTTTGAATAATATGCAAACTGTCCTGTCTTGTAATCCTAGTTCATCTTCTGTGAGGACCTAGTTGGTTTCCTTTTCTTATTAGTCACCCAAAAAAAAAATATTTCTTGATTCCAAAGGCATGCAAGAGAGAAAAGCGGGTTGCGTGTGCTATATTCTCTAACGGTCTCACTTCCACCTTCTCTGCAATATTCTGCATTTCACAGAATCTCTCTGCTCTCTCACAGTAGCGTTTAGGGTTCTTCTCGTTCCCAGCCATGACAATTCCTGAAAAGAATCCCTTCAAGTTAGTGCCTTTCTCGGAACAAGATGCTGCTAAACTCGCACAAAGGTGTTCTTCTTCTTCTTCTTCTTGAATTTCACTCTTCTCTCGAATTTCGTTGAGAACTTTTTTCTGATGTTGCAATTTGCAAAGGTACGATGCAACGACGGTGATAACTTTACTTCAGGAGGTGGCTCAGGCTCAGTATCCGAACGCAAAAATCGATTGGAATGAATTGGTGAAGAGAACCTCAACTGGAATCTCTAGTGCCAGGGAGTATCAGATGCTGTGGCGCCATTTAGCCTACGGTCATGACCTTGTCGAAGATCTCGAAAATGGCGCTGATCCTCTGGTATGTGTCACATTGATGTATGGATTGTAGCTATATTATTTGAATTTGCTGGTTTTGCGAACATGTGAATCTGATTGTGTTTGTGATGAAACTTTTTAGTAGGTTCTGAAATTTTTTGAGTCTTACTTCTAGGATGATGATAGTGACCTAGAATATGAGGTTGAAGCATTACCCCCCATAAGTGCGGAAGTAGCATCAGAGACTGTGGCATGTGTGAAGGTGAAAGTCACTGGCCCTATACCTTCTAAAATTATACATTATATCTAGATTTATTGGCTTAGCTAGTTGCATAGTGCTTGTTTGATTGCATATAAGATATACTCATGATTAAATTGCATTTATATTGAATTGTATCCCTACCTTAATTTCCAAATTTTACTTCTGAAAAAAGTCCAGAACATAATTGAACATCTCTTGCAAATTTCATTCATATTGGACAACTATAAGACTAGTAATTGTGCTTTACATTTCACTGGCATGTTTCTGTGAATTGCTCATTCCTCAGGTAATGATTGCTTCTCATTCACTAAGTGAATCAACGCCTAGTAGTTCAACAATTGAGGCTCCACTGACTATACATGCTCCAGTTTGCAATTCATCTAGAACTTCTAACAAGAGCTCACAATCTACTAGTTTGATGCAAGGGACAGAGATTATTTTTCCAGTTACTATTAAGAGACAGACACTGCCAAATGTATCATCAACAGACAATATTGAAAGCAAGGGATTAGATGGCAGTAACATGGCTTCCAAGAAGAGGAGAATGGCATGGTCAGAGGAAGAGGACAATCTGCTACGAGATGCTGTTCAAAGATTTGGTGAAGGGCATTGGGCTACCATTGCAAAAGGAGAAAACTTTCCTGTTAAGAGAACTGCTACACAGATTTCTCACGTAACTTTTCAACCTTAATTTGCAAATTATGTGATCATTATATCAATAGTTGTTATTTATTTTCTTAGTATGCAAGTGAATGTTTAATGTTCATCACTGGATAGTCATTTGTTTTCTTCAGTAGGCGGTAAAGAAAACGGAACGGAAGTTAATAGGGGGTTAACTGGCTAAGTTCTTTATAACCATGGTTTCGTTTCTTTTAAATCCCCCCTGCGCAGCGCCGCCTGCTGGTGCCCCTGCCCCCACCGGCCTCTCTCTCTAATATCACTTTTTCAAATGTGTATTGTGTTGGTTGTCAACTTGTCAGAGCTAGAGAAGTAGTACAACTCACTCAAGCCAATTGTGAATGATTGACTGTGTATTAAGATCCTTGCATCATGTATTAAATTGTGTTTGGTTTGTTTTAGATCTTCCATATCACCAAGATTTATTATATGCATGCCATTATTAATGCTACATGTTATCCTGGGTTACCTAAATACTTGCAGAGGTGGAACTTCTTGCGAAAGAAAGATGATAGTACCAATTCAGGAACCATCTCGACCAGCACGCGTTATAATACTGCTGAACAATTGGCAACTCGTCACTCGTTATCTTTAGCGCTTGATATGCCATTGGAAAAGTTAACTTCTCCTGGAGTGAACAGTTACGGTGAATGTCTTTTCTATTTTGTATAACATCATAAATATAAAAGTACAGGAAAATTTTAATCATATTTCAGAATTTGCTATATTTTTTAGTCGTAATCTTCAACGAAGTCTGGGGTTCAATGATTCTCAACCTTATTTTACTATGGCTCTAGTTGATGATTGGGGAGATATATTTAGTGCCTTGTCTGAGCACCACATGTTAGTTGTCAACTTTACTTTCTTCAAATACTCTTTTGCTAGGGGACAGATGTAATACCATTGTATCATGTTTTTGTGCTTATGCTTCTTTCAATGCTAATAGCAAGACAAGATTTGATTATCGGATGTGTCAAGTTCTATATTCTTCTTCTTCTTTAGGGTTCTCACAAACTTTGCCTAATTCTGTTCATACTAATTTAATACTATTTTGGCAGCTTTGGTCGTGTACTATGGAAATTACTGATATCCTATGAGGATTGTTATATTTATTTACTTTAAATTTTAAATGACTTTTGATATATATATGTGTGTGTGTGTGTGTGTGTGTGTGTGTGGAGAGAGAGAGAGAGAGAGAGAGAGAGAGAGAGAGAGAGAGAGATTTCTCATTGGTGACAATAGTATTATATGCAAACAATGATGATACATGACTTTCTTGAAAATGCGTTAGTTTTAACTCATTGACTAACTTATTGTTTGAATTGTTGCAGGTAGGAGACCCTTGAACATGTCTGGTAAAAGCTCATTGCAGCATGTTGGTATAGAATCTTCAACGCTTCATAGTAATGTTGTACCACCCCAGCATCCTTCTCAACAATCTTTGGTGGGATCTTGTGGTTCCTCACTGAAATCTACATTAGTCTCTGAAAAACCGTTGTCGGAAGTTACCCCAACTCTTAACCCTATGGTAAAAGGCACCACAGTGGTCTCTGGTGCCCAAATAGTTTCATCGTCGGATTCTGCATCATGTGTAAAGGTTTCGCATGGAAATGTGGCTGCTACAACAAATAGTTCTTTGACAAAGTCATCAACTCCTGCTCGTTTGCCTCCGAAATCAAAGATACAATTCCGCACAGGTCCAAGTTCAGCACCTGTTCGCACCCAATCAACTATTGTTATTGCCTGTCCTGCATCAGGCATTAAACCCCCTAAAGCTTCCTCTTTGACAATGGAGAAGTCGCCTGCAGCTTTGTCTACCTCATCTGAGCAGGAAAAACATGATAACTCTCTGGTTTATGAAGCTCCAACAAAGCAAGAAGTTCGAGTTTCTAATCCTAATCGCATGCATAGTCCTCCCAAAGAAGGTAAGACCAAAGTAAAGGAAATTACAAGAAGTAAGGAGGAAGAAACAGAAGGGAATAAATCAGGGAACTGCTAAGGATTCAAATTTAAAATGAGGATCTTGAGAATCATCAAATAGCTTATGATAGCAATATGGACAAGGGAATCTGTGACTTAGATCAAGAGAAAAGCAGAAGCTCAATCTACAGAATATTTGGGTATCAAATCATGAATAAGAAACAGGGAAATATCTCGTATTTAGCAAAAGCTGAACATAACTGAGGTCTGGGTTTGCTTAACTAGCAACAAGTGGTACTGACTACTGAATTTAGGTGACTAGGTTGTACAGATGAACATTTTTCTTTATTTTTTACTTTCCCTCTTGAGATGTATCTCTGAAAGCTGTTATTTGGATTGCTTGTCAGCTTAAGAGTATCAATATGTAGAATCTTAGGTCCAGCAAAATCTTGTAATGTTCAGAATTAGTTTTCACATCCTGTTAATATTTTCCAAATGGGGCAATAACATGACTCGCGCCCAATTTGTTTTGGTGAAAACATTTGGCTATTATTAACTTTTTTGTTTTAATTTTATCATTAAATTATATTCTCAAACAATCTGCAGAGTCTCAAACTTTATTAATTCATTCTAATTACCAAATTTTCATCTTTCTTACTATTTGACTGAGTAATCACATGATTTTCGGATATCACATCACATACTAATTTGATGAATTAAGTATAGCCAAGAGAGTCAACTACTTTTTGAACCAGTGTGTGTGTATATACGGTACACACATGCACATGCTGACATGTAATTTATGGGAAGTACATTTCATCACAGTTCTAAAATCCATAAGCAAAACTACTAACCTCAACATAATAAAAGAATCAGACAACAAAACCTTTAGTTGTCCAAACACTTGGAAAAAAGAAGATCAAAATTGTTCTATAATGTGGCATCAATAGCAGTTGATGAATCAGCTTTTGATTTCTTCGTTGCTGCATTTACATGCGAAGAGGAGGAAGAATGGCTATGCTTCTTCAACTTCACTCCAAACAAAAATGACCTCAATGGTATTCTAGTGCGGCTATGATGCTGCTTCGTGTGAACATGTGGAGAGCCTTGGCCAGGCTTGTTCACCCCAAGTTCTTGGCTCATTTCTTCTAGATTCTTCTCCACATCAACTTTCAGCCCCTTAACAAAAGTGAGTCCTCCTTGAAGCTCACTCAAAATCCTATTGCTTTCTTGCTTCATATGGAGAACCTCACCTTGAAACTTTGCAGCCTGGTACTCACTAAGCATTGCTCTTTCTGTTGCAGAAACCGGGTTGGCCGCTCTGGCAATTTCGTCTTGTAAGCTGAACAGCGTCGGATGCCTAGTTTGCAACTCCTCCTGCAGCACTGCATTGTGTTCTAGCCACAATGACAATTCAGTTCTTATCTCCCTTAGATGTCTATATATCGGCTTTATTTCGGATTGAATATTCCCTTCAGGCCTTCTGTTAGCCTTTATGTTCCTTATTTCAATATTTAGATCATGTATGCAATTTTGGAACCTCTGAATCTGGTGAACTGCTGTGCTGAACCTCAACCAGAACTCTAGGTTCTCCTCCATCAAATCATCGATGTATGAACGGAATTTCTTTTCCACCGGCGAAAGGGAAGTTTGCTGATTTTCAATATTGTGTGGTGTCACAACCTGTTGTAGCATAGAGTCAGTTGGAGAGAAGCTAGTTGTTGAATCTTCTTTGCTTTCAGCTTCTTGGGGTTGATCTGCATCTGCAAAAGAGCTTCTAGCACTCTCCTCCACAGCTGAAGATGGAATTTCATGTTCCTGCATGCTGGCTTCCTGAGTTTCGTTTTGAAGAAGCGTTTCTTCATCTTGTGGACTGTCTTTATATTCTGTGGGAGGAGTGTGTGGAGTTTCAGCAGGAGTTTCTTCTGAATCATTCAGCTTCTGCTGTAAAGTGTTTATCTCTTCATTCTTCATGGAAATGACCTTCTTCAACTCATTTAACTGCAGAACCATATTTACATAATCAGAGATTGAGGTATTTCAATTGTTATTTTTGTTTCATATTTATGTCATGCTTTTGTGTTCTTGTTTAATTACTTTGATACTACATAATTTGAAGCTTAGATTTTGTTTGATGACTAAGAATCTCTTGTGGAAGTAAGTATACTTTGATAGTTCACTGAAATCTAAACATGAAAGAATTACTATCAACATTTATACCATTGTCATGGTCTCTACAAAATCTGATGAAACTTATTTTCAAGTCCGAATGATAGAAAGGCGGCTTGACAGCCAAGAAACTTCTAGATGGATTACTGCTTACCTGAAGTTCTAGATCATTAATGGTCTCAGAATTTTTCTTCTCCGCGTCATAGAGCTTGACCTTCACAAGCTTGTAGTCCTGTAGAACTGATGTATACTCCTCAAACAGAATCTTTTCTCTGTCATCCAATTCACTGACATACATCTGCTGGGAGTTAGGTTGATCTTCTTCCTCGCCAGCATTCAATTCAGCCGATTTGATATCGACACTATCAGTTGTCTGCACCAAATCATTCTTTTCCTGCTCTATTTCTTCTGAAATGCTTTCAGTCATAAAATCAGTATTCTCTTCTGAATTGGACTTGTTATCTTCATCTGCCGTATCACTTAGGTTTGTGGCATAATCTTCCTTTTGGTTTGTGACATAATCTTCATTTTCTTCCGTTTTTGTCTCGACATCCTTCGTGATTGCTAAGTTATCTTCACTTCTCTTCTTGTAAGGTGAAAAGTTTTCCTCAGCCTTTGCAGTCTTCAATTTTCCTGAAAGATTCTCAAGAGTATAGCTAGCTTCAGTGAAGTTTGTTTGGAGATTATTTTCTTGCATTCTGACACTCCTGTTAAGAACCTTAACTCTCCTTAATTCCTCCTCCAATTCCTTCAGAAGCTTTTTGCTTCTCTCCGAATCTTCTAACAGCAATTCCTTGTTCTCTTCCAACCTTTCTATATTTGCCTGAAATTTTTCTGTTTCTGACAATAGCCTTTTTACCGAAAGATTATGAGAAGAGACCGCGGTTTCCAAGAAAACAACCTTATTAACAAGCTTATCAATCAATGCTACGATTTCTGTCATAGTATGGGACATACCGGAATCTTGTTCGAGCCTTTCCATTATGTCTTCTTTCAGAAACTCTGTATCATCCTGTGACTCATCTTCCAAGGCAGCCAACTCTTCCTCTATGTCTATGCTACTCAAATCTGTTTCAGTGACTTGGTCTAGTTGAATTGAATGTATAGAAACAAGTTCTTCCTTAAGCGTTTTGAACCTCTCATGAGATTCCTTAACCTTTTGGAATACTGTTTTAGCTTCTTCAGTTGATTGGACATGTTCTTTTTGCAATCTAGTCACAGTCACTTTGCATGAATTCAGAGCTGTGGTTGCCATCAAAGTCCTTGCTTCATTATCTTCTATGACAGTAGAAATCCCAAACTCATCTTGCAACTCACCAACTATTTTCTGTATTCCGGTGATCCGGTCTTCAATCTCCCAGTACTTGTCATAGGAACCTTCATACAAACTCCTCACAAACTCTTTCTCAGTCTGTAGAGCTAAAATTTCCTTTTGAAGCTTGTCAACTTCAGCGTGCGCCTCGGCCTTACTGAAACCAGAAGTTGGTCCTGTTGGGACATATTTTTCAAAGCCTGCAATCTTTCTAGATGGTCCCTTCCTAGAGAGCAACATGGAATAGCTCCTTGAGTTCTGCTTTCTTGTATTCCCAGCCTGAGAAATGTCTGGTTTTTGTGTTTGATTGTGTGTGTCCGGCGAAGATGCATTGGTTGCAGGATAACTCACATCAAATTCATCATCATCATCCATTCTGTATTGGACTTGTTCTGGAAAGACAGTGGCTAGTTGGCGATTCGCGCTTTGGAGCTCCTTTGAAATATGATCAAATCTCTGTGCCAATGATCTATATGCTTTTAAGGTTTCTTCCACAAAATTTAACAACTCCGGCTTCTTCTTGTAGTACATTTCTGCCCTTTGCGCGAACGAGTCACCGGTGTTATCAATGATTTGGAGGACTTCTGAAGCCTTATCCTCCACATCTGTTAAATTTTTTGGTTTGCATGTATCATTGGCAATGATTAATGCTATATAGTCTATATAGAATTGTATGGTTTTTCAGGTCAATGTGATACATACATTTGTTTTCTCTTTTGCATATTGAATAAGAATTTTGTTTTCTTTCTTGCATTACCAAAAGATCATGTAATTTGTTTTTAAAAAATAAAAGGAAAAACAAGTATTATACATATTGAAGGAAGTGGATCATGTTTTATGCATATATATTGATTCTTAATTGCTTGCCATTTTTGGATGAACAAAACAAATCTAAGGAAATAATAAGAATTTGGAAAAATCAAGACAAGAAAAAGATTGAGATTCTGATTACCTTGGATGCTTTGTTCCAGCCATTTGGATTGTTTTGTCCTAACATGGCTGGCCCACCACCATGTATATGCATTTGTTGCTGCCCTTTGCAACATTTTTCACTCTTTTTTTTTTTTTTTTTGTATCAATCAATTACGAAATGCAGTGTCAACCCATCAAGATAATAAACCAAACAACGTTAGCTTGATGATGATGATGGAGATTCATGAAACCAACAAGGTGACACAAAATGGAAAACAAAAGCACATAATGTGTATGATCAGAGGGGAGAAAAAGCTATGATTAAAAGAAATTTTGAGAAAAAGAGAGACAACTGTTGCAGAGGATAAAATACTTGGTTACAATGAATGATAGATTTGTGATTTAATGTATTAGATGCTTAGAATTGGCCTAGTCTCATTGTATTTGTATTTATATATACCTGCCATGTGAGTTCATGATAATATATAATCTAAAGAACAAGTTTGATACTCTCAAATATTTTTTTTATACTTAATTTTTAGTTATATATATTATCATTAAATGAGATATATTTTGGTATTTTTGTTCAATAATTTTTACTTACATGTTATTATGCGAATATTTTATAAAAGAAATACTATATATATACACACTAAAATTTAATCATATTATATATAGTCATACGTGAATAAATATATGTGTTGCTTTACACACTTTTAATATATAATTATATACTAGATTTATACATGCGTAACACATGAAAAATTAATAAGTATAATTTTTTTATACATAATCTTTTAAGATAACTAATAAGATGGCTTTTTGCTTTTATAAGTTATTAACCAATATATATATATATATATATATATATATATATATATATATATATATATATATATATATAT
>JASCZI010151369.1:32892-46652 GCA_036250425.1 Stylosanthes scabra
AATATCATTTTTTCTTTTTTTCTCTTTCCTCTTTTACCACTCATTATTTTCTTAATTATATTTGTTGGCTCCTTATTAGTATCCTAACGTTGGTTCTGTAGTATTATTGTTTGGTCTGAAAGTGTTTTACATTTTTTTTGGTATTTGTTTTACATTTTTTTTATCGATAATGTTAGATGTATCATTGTACACCTCTGTACACATCATTTTTAACCAAAAAAAATATAAATAGCAAAAAAAATTTATTTTTTTATGCTAATATTTTTTTTCATCTTATAAATAGTGTGTATGTATAGTGAGATACGTAGATTAATTCTTTTTCTATTTATACTATTCATGCGCCAAACCTCACTTGCTAAAGGGTTTGTTCAGGATTTTTTTTTTCCTTGGACTGAGATTGGGCCTGGTTTCCTAGACCCAAGTTCAGGCAAACTCCAATCCCAATATAAGAGTACATGACAGAAAGGCTGAGAGCCCAAATGATCCAAAAATAAGAGAAAGCCCAATTTACACAATATTAGTATGGGCCTCTCCAGCCTGGCCTTGACCAAAAACGAAAAGCAACAGAAGGTTCCAACTTCCATGTCCCCCAACCTCTTTCACTAACACCAACACTGTCACGCAAACAGTGAAACACAGCAAAGCTGCAAAAAACGTAAAACCCCTCCTTGTCTTGACTCCTCCTTAGACCTTTCCCAAACTGAAACGGTTACTAAAACCCTTAGACCGCCGATGCATTCCTCAACGGCACTCTTCTCTCCATTCTCCCTCTCCTCCACTCCCCAAACACTCTCACGCGCTTTCTCTCACGCGCCGAAACCCAAGCAGCTCAGAATGGAGCCCCTCCGCGCCGCTCCCTCTCAGAGCAACAAAGAGGCCAAGCTCTGGGGTGGACGCTTCGAAGAGAGCGTCACCGAGGCCGTCGAGAGCTTCACTGAGTCGATCTCCTTCGACAAGCTTCTCTCTAAGTACGACATTATGGGAAGCAAAGCTCACGCTCAAATGCTCGCTCACCAGGTTCTTCTTCTTCTTTCTATTTGCTTTTCTTTTTTGAAGTTTAATTTTGATGTAACTGTGAATCGGAATCAACAGAGTTATCACTCGTTTCTGTTTGTAAGGCTTTTAGGAAATGGATGATTTATGAAAAAGGATGATCTAATCACTCGTTTCTATTTTCATTCTTTTAATTTGTATATTGATATGCGATTTTCTTTGTTGTGTATGGATGTTAGCGTTTGATTAGCGTGAAAGAAAAGGATGAGATTGTCAAAGGTCTTGAAGACATTGAGAGGCGCATTGCGAGTGGCGAGTTTCAGTGGAGGACGGATAGAGAGGATGTTCACATGAACATCGAGGCAGCGCTAATCGACATGATTGGCGAGCCTGCGAAGAAGCTACACACTGCTCGGAGCAGGAACGATCAGGTCTTGACTGACTTCAGGCTTTGGTGCCGTGATGCCATTGATGGGATCATAGGGAGCATGAAGCGGCTTCAGCTCTCGATGGTTACCTTGGCTTTGAAGAATGAAGGCCTCATTGTGCCTGGTTACACACACTTGCAGCGTGCTCAGCCGGTTTTGCTGCAGCATCTTCTGCTGGCATATGTTGAACAGGTGCCGAGAAAGATATCACTATCAGTACTACTTTATGCATGCATGCTTAAATGGATGATGAATTTGTGGAAATTTTAGGCATTCAAGGTTTCTTTCTTAGTTGAGATCTTATGGAATTAATTTTTGAACTCGTGTATTTTGTTGACTGTAGATATTATGGATTCTTGCAGATTGACCGTGATATCGGCCGTCTTGTGGATTGTAGAGCTAGGATGAATTTTTGCCCCTTAGGTGCCTGTGCCTTGGCTGGCACAGGGCTCCCAATTGATCGCTTCATGACTTCAGAAACCTTAGGATTTACTGCTCCCCTGAGGAATAGGTATCTTGGTTCAATTTCTTTCCGTCAGCTCAATCTATATCATTGTGCCTGGCACATGACTTGTGTTAAAACTTCATGTGCATCTCTTTTTCCTCGCTAATTGGTTAATTGTTATCTTAAATAGTATTGATGCAGTTTCTGATCGAGATTTCGTGATGGAGTTCCTTTCTGCTAATGCCATCACAGCGGTGCATCTCTCTCGGCTTGGTGAAGAATGGGTGTTGTGGGCTTCTGAGGAGTTTGGATTTATCACCCCAAGTGACTCTGTCTCTACAGGGAGTAGTATAATGCCTCAGAAAAAGAATCCGGACCCAATGGAACTAGTTCGTGGGAAGTCTGCTAGGGTCATAGGAGACTTGGTTACTTTGCTCACATTGTGCAAAGGGCTCCCACATGCATACAATCGTGATTTACAGGTAACTAAAGAATAAAAGGAAGAAAGTGTAACTTCTCTTGGTATATTTTCTGTCTTTAAGATGAACTAACATAAGTTCCTTACGGAAGTAGGAAGACAAAGAACCGGTATTTGATAGTGTTAAAACTATTTTGGGGATGCTTGAGGTGTCAGCAGAGTTTGCACTGAACATCACCTTCAATCAGGACAGAATACAAAAGGCTTTACCTGCTGGTCATCTTGATGCAACGACACTTGCCGATTACCTTGTTAACAAGGTAAAGACATGTTATTCATAATGCCCTCTGGTAGTAATTAATATTTGATAGTCTGGTGCTGTATATCACCCAGTTAGGAGGGTGGATGAGATGGAAGGTGGACAAGGGGTGAAAGGAAGAAGAAGGCCTAAGAAGACCATCCATGAGGTGGTCAAATGAGATCTACATGTAAACGGTCTCTCCGTTGATATGATATATGATAGAGCTCAATGGCGTCATTTGATCCATGTAGCCGACCACACCTAGTGGGACAAGGTTTTGTTGTTGTTGTTGTTGTTTCAACTCTCGCGCTCGTTGCACCATTTATATAACTTTTATCGTCTTATAATTAAGGGCTGCTCATTATCTTCCTTGTTTTATCATATATTGTTTCATGTTATTTATAGAATTTTAAATTTCGGACTATCCTTTGTTTTTTCGTTGTTAGTTCTGCAAATTCAATGTAGATTCTTACCCTATTTCTCTCTCATTCAGGGAGTGCCATTTAGAACTTCTCATGATATTGTCGGAAGAGCTGTTGCCTTGTGTACATCGAAGAACTGCCAACTGTTAGACCTGAGTCTAGATGAGCTGAGAAGTATCAATCCAGTCTTCGACGAGCGTGTTTATGAATATCTCGGAGTGGAAAATGCAATCAACAAATTCAGCTCTTATGGTTCCACTGGGTCAGCTTGTGTTGCCAGCCAACTTGATTACTGGACAAAAAAGCTTGAAATCAAATGAAGATTTTATACTAATTGTGCTGGAATTCTTATCATCTGTCAAGGGATTACTTAAATACTCGGAATAGTTTCACACAACTTACCAAAGACCCTACAACGTGTTATTCTGAAATCAACTATGCAACCGTTTCATTGGAAGAGATGCAACTCAATGCAAAGGATTATATCTTTTAAGTATTTTGGAGTTGGTAACCGTTTTATGTGAAATGGAAATTGGTCGGGGTTAATGAAAAGGCAATTTTTACAATCTTTTTGATGGTCGTGTATTTTCAGAATTTGTGATGCCTTGTCTGGAGTTATGTGGCTTCTTGCATCCTATGTTGATTGTTGCTGTTGTATGGTAACTTTGGGGCCGTATGAGTTTTTGTAGCATTAATAGAATAAAGTCCCTTAGTCCCTTTTAGCCTCCAGATTGGAAGATTCATCATGCTTGAGTGGGAAAAATATTACATAACTTTTGGTGGTAATAATTAAAAAACTCCATGTTGTACTTTTTTGTGAATTAAAGACTATAATTTAATCACAAGTTTTAAATATAATTAACAACTGAAAAATGTGAATTTTTTGCATTGCGAAACTTTCTTGGATTGTGAAACTAAAAATATGAAAATGGTGGTACAGAACCTACGAAGTGTTGTACACAACTTTTTTTTAAGGCTTAATTCTTCTCATCAATCCAAATTGAGATGTGTAAATGAGTTATTGACAATTTCTTCTCATCAATTTTTTTTTAAGACTATTCCTCTTTTATTGTTATAGTTAAACAGCCAAACCATACACACCATTGATATTTTTTAGTTGGCTTTATGCTAGACAACTTTAGTCATCTTCGTCTGAATTTTTCATTATTATTATTATTTTATTTATTATTATTTATTTGATAATTAAAAGCTTGTAGTATTTTTTATAAGATTCTTCAAAATTAGTATCTATTAGCCTTTTGTAGTTAAAATTTAATCCAATACTTCATTAACGTAAATGAAAAAAAATATATATTGAAACTTATTTTCAAATCATAACCATTTTTTGGTGTATTGGTGTCTAAATCATAACCATTTGTACCCCCTATAAGGATAGGGAACTACGGGAAGAAACCCACTAAAATTAAACCCTTTTTGTTGTATACTATCGCTATGTACTATGAATGAATAAGGTATAGAAAAATCTGAATTATGGAGAAGTTGAAATCTTGATCTTGTGAGTAACAATTTGAATATTTTTGGTGTAATGAATATTTTAAGTAAACGTTAAACATATGGGAATTGTTAAAATCAATCAATAGCAGGGAGTTCCCACACTAATATAAAGATTAAAAAAAAAATTGTCTAGTCGTTACACTCAGGGTTTGTAATAACAGAAGGCAAATACCTGTATTGACAACAACCCTTAACCACACTCACCATTCAGCATTTGCATGAATTTTCACACTCAACAACGACCAGGATAAATGTGGGATCACACCTACCTGTGAAAGACGAGTTAGTTATGTGAGGTAGTTCTCTTTCCCGACAGCAGATTTGGCGCGTCGTGGTGGATTTCTTGAAGGACGGGTAACAGGTGCATCACCAACCGATGTCCCCAGTTCATTGGACTGAATAGAACTACTCTGTTCAGTGCTGCTGCTGCTTATATTTTCTGGTGACATGGACATTGGATTGTTGGTAACCAACTGAATTATTGGCTTTCGCCCTCTCTTTTTCTTGCCTGGTTTTTTATTGTCCAATTGGCCCTGCAATGGAATGGTTAAGTTGATTAGAGTAAGATAGTAGAAAAATCTCCCCCCAAAAAAAGTAGGACATTTGAACACTAGCTCCTCAAATACTGTGTGGACAGTCACTTTACCTTAATTAAACTATGTCTACAAAATATATAACTTGCTAAATTGGAGAAAACTTATCATGGTTATTATTATTGAAATAAGTGTTAAATTCAATAGGAGAAATTATTGGATGGATATAAGTTTCATAACTTATACATCTGGGGAAGAAGAATACCAGCGAGTTTTGAATGTCAGCTAATGGCTTCTTTATTGGTCCTGGGTTGTCTCTGTAGCTAGCAGGTTTTTGAATAAGTGCACTCTGAAGCAATTTAGCGCATTCAGAAGCAATTATGTTTCCATCCTCAAGCACAGCTGAATTATTCATTTTCACATTGCACTCCTTACTTTCTGATATTACAGGCTCATTTCCTTCTTCTATTTGGTTTGGTTCCTTATTTGTACACTTCAAAAGTTTGCAGCCGCATGATGGCCCGCATCTACCTCCAACGGATCGGCATTTGCATTTTGTAGTCTTGCATAGGGACTTTTTGCCGCATGAGCAGCAAACTACTTCATCTGTTCTCTCTCCATTGGCATTGCTGTCACTTGAACTATTTGTCCCAGGGGTTTCCTTTTTCATTAGTAGCTTTCGGTTGCTCTCATCAGAGAAAAGAAGCTGATCTAGAACCTGCTAATTAGAAGATTCCACAGTTGAAGAAATTAGCAAGGAAGTTCTGAATCTTTTTTTCTTTGAAAGATAAAAAAAAGGTCAGCTCTCATATTTCTCAATAGCGTTACTCATTTCATGTCAATGGACCAAACCTGCTTCTTATCCTTCGAATCAAGGACCTCCTTCCGCAATTTTAGTTCTCTGAGTATACAACCAAGACCATTCATTTGTTCCTTTAAATCTTGGATATCAACCTCTTTCTCAAAGCTGTCAGTCTCTTCAACCTGGAATTCAGACCTTGTAGTAACAAAGAGCAATGTTAATTGTGTGGACGTGTGGTAATGCAAGTTGATGTAATTCAACACTGCAAGGGGAAAAAATATAATAATAACTAACAATGTTTACCTTAAGTTTTCATTTCTTTGCATCTCGATTTCTTCTTTCAGCTTTCCAATTTCTGCAGCCATTCTGAACATTTGAAAATGTTACAATGCTGGTCCTTTATTTTTTTTCTCTCAACATAATCATCATGGCAAAATACTGTAATCTAGGTGCCCGTGCATATCAATTTACCAAAGATCTCACTACTAGTCTTATAGTAAAATATGGTAGGATTATGAGTTAGCCTCCAACAGGAATAGAAATTTATTCAACCATCAAGTTTTGAAAGCCCGTGATGTCGATTTTTTTAAGGAGAAAAAAAAAAATCAAAATACATGCATTAGAGTAAAATAAATTCAGTTACAAGGGTACATACAATACGGGTTAACTTTGAGCAATCAATTGGTAGCTATTACAACAGATGGCAAATCCAGAAATATATTACTATGAAGGGAACCCAACAAAAATTGTAAATAAAAGGTAAAGTTAAATCTTTAACCTATAAGAAAAAGCCACAAATGTAAGCCAAGGAGAAGACAAGTGCCAAAAGACTTACTTTTCAATTTGGGATTCGTACTCAGAACATAACTCGTGTAACTGAGTTGTAACTTCAAGTTCATGCTCAGCAACCTGCACAAGCCATATTGGTTTGGTGAATTTTTTTTTCTTTTTCTTTTGGGTCTAAAATAATGGTTTCAAAGGGGCCAAGTATAAATCAGGAGTCAGGACACTACTACAAAAGAACAATTGTTTTCTAATTGATTAAGTCTTTTAAGACAAAAGATAACATTCTCCTCAAGCAATTAAGTGGGTGCAAATGTAGACCACGGAATTCTACAAAGTACAAAGTACAAAGAAGCAAGAAGATTTCCACTATATCCAAAATATATAGCATTTAGAGACATCCAGATATTCTACAAAAAACCACAAGCAAGTGTCAAGAGAACTCATTGCCTGTTATTTTGTCAATTGACACCACTAAATAACTACATTTTTAATATACAAGAAGTTAATGATTTCAGAAATTTGAACTCACATGAATTGCTTGACTATTCCTCTTTCTAGCACCTGTATGAGGACAAGCAAAAAGAGAAGCAAGAAAAGCAATAAATGTTATGCCAAAAATAAATCAAATAAGATTTAAAAAAGGTCAATATTAAAGTCTTTCTAACCATCTGATCTATTTGATATAGCTTTCCGAGCTTCAATCATTTCTCTTAGACGTTTGGTGGCAGTAAAAGCTTCTTCTGTCTTCCGCTGCAACACCTAGCAAAAGGAAATCCAAAGAAAAGTGGAAGCTGTAAGTGAAAAGAATAAAAGCTACATAAGGACAGAAAATGGGGACATCAAAAGACACAAACAAAGAAGATCTAATTAACCCACCATTTTAAGCCTCTCATTTGAAGCCAGCAAACTTTGGACCTTGATATTATATTTCCTTCTCTCTTTCTTAAGCTGACAATGCATGAACAAATATTCCATAAGATAAATATACTAAGAGAGGAGAGTGCCAGTTTCAATTGTTCACCAAATATGTAATCATTCCTCTTAAAAAACACCTATAGGAATTGTAGAATTGAGATCAACAATCATCCATATCCATATAGATATTTCACACATAAGAGGATATGTAACTACAAATATACCTGCAAAACTTCTTTTTCTAGTGTAGCTTTGCATATTCTAAATTGCACAGAGTCTAGCTTCATCTTACATTGCAGTTGAACCTATATAAAAACAAATGACAAAGGTCAATCCCAAAGGAAAAGAGAGCATGGGAGAAAACAGCATTCCGCATCCAGAATCCAGATAAGAAATATCACCTTCTGAGCCTTTAAACTTTGAATCTCAAATTGTAACTGTCTACTTGACTCATCGACTCTTTTCCTTTGAGTTGAAAATTGAGACTGAGAAGCTAACTTTTTCTGCAATTCTGTTACCTGATGCAACACCAGAATACTAAAATAAATTCCTGACAACAAAAACCATTTTCACTCTACTAGTGAAGATCAATGTTCACCTGCTCTTCAAGGAGGTTCAGCTTTTGAAGATAATGCTTCTTAAGCTTCTCAACTCCATTCGTCGCGGCTGAATCATTTCCCTGTCGCTGCTTCAGTTCCGCAATTTCCATCTGACAAATTACAGTGAACATGGAGTAAGAAGAAGAAAAAAACAAGTTCCTATCCTTCGATTTTAGTTCTTCCATTTTAAAAAGTCAAAATCAACGAAACTACAGGCTTTAAACTCAGTCAAAATTTAAAATATCAGATTCAGTGACTGATTTTTTTCCCTCGCATTTTCTAAGTAACCTAACGGTTCTCATCGAGATCAGAAACAAAAACAAGATCACCGAATCGAACGAAAATTTTCAAAATCGCGAACCTGATACGCTTTATTCTCTCGCTCGAGCTCGCGGATCCTCTCCTCGTACATTTGATTTTCCTTCTCGGCGGAAGCTGAAGCATCGTCCATTGGGCTCGATTGCTTGGATCTGCGATTCGCCCTTTTCATGATCTTCAACTGAGAGAGGAACAGTTTCTTTTGAATTTTTTTGCAGAAAAAAGAAAAAAAAAATTCGAATATGCGATCTGGTGCTCTGGTTTCGCTGCTGCCACTAGTAGTAGACTATACATAAGATTGAGATTTCACTACTGCGTTAATTAACTGGGCGTAGCAAACAACCAATCGAAAGGTGCCATGTAAACAACGGTGGGCCTACGTAATTGGATCCCTTCGAGGGAAACCTGGTTGATTCAAATTTTCTACGGCTAGTTTCAATATTTGATCAGTTTCTTTGTTTATGGTATTTTTTTTAGAGAAATGTTTGCAAGGTTTTATTTTATCTTTAATCAATTTTCTTATTACAGGTGAAAATTTAAATATACACTTTAAAAAATCAAAAAATATTTTTTATTTAAAAATAAAAAAATAATTAAGAAATTGGTTAAAATTTTTTTTTTCTTTTTATTTATTTATCTTTCTGAATCGAATAATTTAAATAATGTTTAACCAAATTTCATATCTTGAATTTAGGAAAACATATATTTTCATTTTATGTAATTGAGAACATAAATAAGTAAATATCTCCGTAATATAGATTTTAGTAAACAAAACTATTTTTATTTATAAAAAAAATCCCTTGTTTTTACACTTTTTATTCATAAAATTATGAAACTAAAAATAAA
The DNA here is from genome assembly GCA_036250425.1 of Stylosanthes scabra. Lineage (NCBI taxonomy): Eukaryota > Viridiplantae > Streptophyta > Magnoliopsida > Fabales > Fabaceae > Stylosanthes > Stylosanthes scabra. The sequence continues at coordinate 42,214 of JASCZI010151369.1, forward strand.
AAAGTCACACAACACTTTTATGTTTTTGCTTCCTCACAGTAGTAAACCTAAACCTTAGTATAATGGTTAGTCAAATTTATTTATTTTAAATTGCTTAGTTTAAAATAATGTATTTTCAATTTTTCATCTTAGACGAGCAAAACCTGTGCTTTTGGCATTCATTTCGACTGTGAGAACAAGGAAAAGCAGGACAAAAAAAAAAAAAAAAATCAGGCCAAGCCAAAATGATTGTCTACTATAGGCAAGCCACACTATATACACCACTCTTCTTTATTTGTTCTGTAGACCCACCACTAGAGGATGCTAAAGCATTCATCTTACATTGTGTGATCTTTGGTCTTTCGGGTATAAACATTCCAGAACAAGTAAAGAGGGGGTAATTACATACGTACAATTAGCTTCTGTTGTTTTTCTTTCTACAAGGAACCACTTCGGGCTCTTTCTTGTTGATAGACTAATCAAACTTGTTAGTATTCCTATCCCAAAACTGCAAGTCAGCGTCATTTGATGATGCTGCCCTTCGTGCAGCCCTTAATTTTAAAGGACTGTTTTCTGGGTCCAAGGTAGTACCCTCTACCCTAGGGGCAGAGGCAGCATTCTCAGGTTTAGAGGGGAGAAGTCTTGGTGGTATGCTCACAGTTAGTGCTTTTGGCTCAAATATATCATCACTTTGTTTCTTGGATTTGGGGGGTCCAGAATTCTCGGGTTGCAAGGAAGATGAGGGATTAGACACAACAATTGTGGTGGATTTAGGCAATTTCTTTTTCTGGCTACCCTTTTGAGCTTTTGGTTTGGCCTGCAAAATGAAATAACAATAGAGGCAATTCAAGAACTAGCACATAACTGAACAATGATCTATATGATAAACTGCACAAAACCTATTCCAAAGAACTTGGCTTTTTGAAGGGCTTACACACCAAAGTATTTCCTATGTCAGTAAGAGCCTTCGTAGGCTGTTGGACTATTGCGGCAAGCGCATCGACTAATGCTCCACGAAGTAACTCTGCCCCTTGAGTAACAAGCAGGCGGTCCTTGTCCGTCTCAACCGATCCTAGATGCGTTGACTCCTGTGACTCATTTGAGATTGATGCTCTATTAGCACACTTGGTTGCTAGGCAACTACAAGAATTCTTGCAACTGTTTCTTGTGGTTTTGCACTTGCATTTTGCTGTGTTGCATGATGAAGTTTTACTACAAGAGCAGCAAATATTTGATGCTGCTGTTACTTCTCCAGATGTGACTCCAGGTTTATCTCTTGAATACTCTTTATCATCATGTTCTGAAAGGTTAAAGCTTGAGCATCTGCTTATGGTTTTCCGTTTATTCTCAATATCTCCTGGCTCAAACCACTCATCATCTGTTGTCTCCGTGTCATCAAAATATTCTGATTCTGCACCAGATATGTACATATCCTCTTGTTGATGTGTAGAATGGCGGTTTTCCTACATTTAGAAGAAATTGTAGTGAATTAACGAGTACGAATTATAATCAACTAGGAGCTAGAATCCTTTTAACCATTTTTATAAGAAAACTAGTGTGAGACCAACCGGCTTGTGCAAATCCATGCTAGCATATTCTTCTTCGCCCATAGATCCTCTGTACCTCTTTAAAATTTCACTCTGTCATAAAGTTCAAATAATAATTAAAAAAGAAAAAAGAATCCACCAATTTAAAAAGAAGATACTAAATAATAGGGTATCAATTGCTAAATTGGCATTGATAGTGGTATAGTTCCCCAATTCTACACAATGGAGCTAAAATGTTGTAAAAGTAGTAAAGAGGAATATTGATGAGTTTCTATATACAAAGAAATTTTATTTTGCAGTACAAAGCTTTTAGCTATATGATGTTGTAAGCACAAACCTACCTGTGATTCCAACTGACGAGTAAGTTGAGCTTTTATCATTTCTAACTGTCGGACTGCATAGTTTAACCTTACTACCTTTTCCTTTAAATCTCTAATCTCCGTGTCCTTCTCTCTGCAGATTATTTCTTTCTCTCGCACTAAACATCTGAGATAAAATAAAGCCAAAGAGATATGCTAGTCAGATTATCACATAAGGAAACTTTTGGATAACTCACAAATTAAAACCTATTTCATTTTAACTTAAGTTTGATAACTTTGCAAGAATTGGTCAAATCACCGGACCAAATTGTTGCAAATAAATTACTACCTCGAGGAAGATGCTATGTTGAACAGAAAATTCATCAAATTCTTAGCATCCGCAATGGACCGGACTTGGTTCCAACGTCCCTTGCCATTAAAAACTCGTTCTTGCTCTTCTGCCTCTGACAACTGGGAAGCCATAGACACTAGAGATGAAGAAGAAGTAGAAAGCATGTTTTCAAGGGCAAAAATCCTAGAATTTTTGCCCCCAGGAGACATTAACACAGAGCCATCACTGCAATAGCAACCAGTCAGAGAGAATCGTGCATAAAATACCAAACTAAAACCAGAAACATATTTCATGTTTTAAGGGGAAATAGGTCATTACAAGGCATCACCTTGTATCATATCGATTCATCGTCTCTACTTCCTCCTTGAGCTTACCCATCTCTGAGGCCATTCTATTCCTCCTAAAATAAAAGGAAAACTAAATGAATAAGTGAGAAAATCCCCAACTAAATGAAACTAAAATTTAATGCTTAAGAGAAAATTCAAATCCTCCCTGCAATGTTGTCATACCATCTAGCCTAAAATAATTGGTTACTGAACTCAAATAATTAAATTTGGCACATATTTTATAACAAATTATAACCAATTGCAAAGTTACTTTCTAGAGTCTTTCATTGAATGTTTATGGACTGATAATAACCATGGTTTGAAGTCAGTCTAACAACAGAGAAAGGAAGCTAACCCAAGAATGTGTAACATTTCTCATACTTGCATTTTGACTAGCATAGCGATTTTTTTGGTATTCAGAATGGAGAAGTTATAAGAACTAAATTTTTTGCATACAGAGTAAACACTATGCTTAAGTTTCCATATGCAGTGTATGTAATTGATTCATCTATACTTATATTTAAAAGAAAAGGAGGGAGAATGACACATTATCATATCCTTATAAATATAAAAATTGAGGGACTTCTCAAACATTCTAATCATCACCATATTGCTTTCAAATTCATGCTCACAAAAAAAAGGTAGTCCGGTGCACAAACATCCTTATGCTAGGTCTGGGAAGGAGCCCACCCAAAAGGTGTAATGTAGGCAACCTAATTGTGATTGCACGCCTTCAACCCATGATTTTGACATCACATGGAAACGATTCAACCACTGCTCCAAGGTTCCCGCTCTTATACATGCTCATAATTTTAGCAAAAATAGTCTTTGGACACTAAATATTTATGTGTATCAATGTATATCAAAGCATATATAAATAAATAGATATATCGTTTATTATGAGAGAGGTGTTATATTTTATGGCAAATTCTAAAGCAGAAATAAGATAACTTTAAATGTAATCAAGCATCAAGCATTCCACCTAAATGTCACGTACTCTTCCATTTGACGCTCATATTCTGAGCGTACTTCATGCACTCGAACAGCAACTTCAAGCTCATGCTCAATTGCCTTCATCAAAGCCTTGGGAAAAAAAATATTTGCGTCACGTAGCAGTTCTTGATATGTCAAATTGTCAATACATTCACTAACAACTCATTAGTATAAATAAAACTATGACCCATCTTTTGATCAATGGGAATAATACAAAAGGCATAACACCTTGCAAATAATCAAGCACTCATCTGTTTTGAATTTTAACATGCAATTTACTCCTTGTGTTCAATTACTCCATAAAGTTACATGTACCTGAATTCCAGAAGCATTCCCACCACCAACACCTGTGTTTAGGTGAAAAATACAAAAAAGGAAAGAAAAACCAAGTGCCAGATATTAGGCAAGCTCACAACATAGGGGAAAGAGACTACACGACAGAATTTCTTCTTACTTGTGGATTCACGTGAGGAAGCCTTTCGAGATTCCAAAAGATCTTTCAGTCTTTTGGTAGCCATGGAAGCTTCTTCTGTCTTCCTTTGCAATACCTGCAATGAACATATGACTTGTAATTTAAACAACTAAATAAGACTTCAATGCAACAACACGTGATTTGAGCATCTACTTACCAGCTTTTGCCTTTGATTCAATGCTAACAGCTTATGCATCTCATATTTGTTCCTCCTCCCCTCTTTCCTAAGCTGGTAGTTAAGCAAATATGTCAAACAACTAACTATTCTATGTTGCAGCGATAGCTTTAAAAGTTAGGAAAAGATTATTACCCCCTCCCAAAAAAAAAACAAAAAACAAAAAACAAAAAAGTAAGAATATGCTGTCATCAAAAGGTAAAAGGAAACTCTCCCCCTATGCATTTACCTGGAGAACTTCTTTTTCACGTGTAGCTTTCCATAACCTAAATTGTTCAGATTCCTGCTTAATCTTG
>JASCZI010151370.1:7873-34598 GCA_036250425.1 Stylosanthes scabra
GTTTTAGATAAGCCAATAATTATATATACTATACATGAGTAGTTGTAGGTTCGATTAGGCAGCTAGGTTTCCGGCGCCCAAAGAGATTTTAATTTTAATATATATAGCAAACATGTAATGTCAACTTTTAGTTATTCCCCAATGTACAATATATTATTATTTTATGTTTATATGCTAATTAAGTGGTTTGCATATTTCTATAATGCACAAAGTGCTGGCTTTGCACCCATAGTATAGCTATGGAAACCGTACCATACTTTGATCAAATTAAACAACCTGTAATGATAATGGAGCTTCTTTCTTTAATTTATATCATATCCTATTCCCCCAGAAATGCATTTGATTCCATAAAGCACTTAGCTTCGAGAATATGCTGCCAAAATATACTAGTTTTCCCCCGTCCAACCAATAATCTTTGGTTAATACTTTACATGGTTATATATATAGTAATTAAGATGTTTTCTGATCTATCTTCTCTACTGCCTTCAGTATCATGTAAAAATACCACTTTGAAAATGTAGTGCTAGTTCAACTGTTTAAGTGAAAAAAAAGTGACAATTGAAGAATTTTAATTAGGTCTACTTCTTATATATATAATCATAAAAGAATAAATATAAAACTAACCTTAATTAATTAATATTAACTCATTTTTTATTATAAAATTATTTTTTAACTCTCACTTTTTGGAAAGTTTAGGATTTAGGGTTATGATTTAATATTTATTAGAATTTAGGATTTAAGAATTTAAATTTAGATAAAAAAATATAATTTAGAAAGAACTATTGATATTGGATGACTTATAATAAAATTATAAGTTATTAGTTATCATCCAAAATTTATATGAGTTATTATCCGTAATTCATTTATTCTCCAAAATTTATATGAGTTATCATCCGTAACTATATGTTGACTCTCTATTAGTTATAATATGTGGCTATCTATTCTTTTTCTCATCAATTATATATCTTGATGCTATTTTAGCTATATTTTGTTGGTGGCCATTGAATAAGAATCTCAGTGATAATTAAGTGTAGCAATATATAGATAATTTAACTAGATAGATACTCTTTGATAATCAGTTAGTAAAGTATGCAGCAAGCAGTAGAAGATAATCTCTTACTGTAGTACCAGTATAAAATTTCTTCCAAATTTGGAAGCTGAGAAAATAATGCTAGCTAGAAGCATTCCATAAAAATGGACTTAGTTATGGGCGGGTTTATCTTGATTCAAGAACTAATATTAATCCCCTAAAAAAAAAAGGACTTATTGGTTTATCCTGGGGAAGCTTATTCAAGCTTTCATAATTATTAACTAGTGAAGGTTTTAGAACAGTTGATGTGACCATATATGATACATGGTATACGACACCTGAATGGTTGTTGGGAAGAAATTAAAAGATTCCAGCTCCATCCCTGATGATGATGAGATAAATTATCAGCACAAGTTTGCTTAATTAATAATTAACCTTTTATAAATAAAAAGAAGATAATTTATAGTCTTAAACGAAAAAGAATCAAACTGACTTAGTCGTGTGTGAATAATTTAATATCATTTTATCCTAATAGTTGCACCCATTTGATTCTAAGATGTCAACTTCTCAAATATAATATAATATACAATAATATAGGGCAGTTGAATTTTATATTTAATTTCTTACATAAAACTTTAGTTTTGCGTTCAATTTAACTAAATATTATTATCGAGGGCTGTTTTATGTTATGTTATGTTTGTCGTATAGTGACCATAATGAGATGGGGCCAAAATAATGATGTCAAAGTACTACGGAGTTGCTTTCGTCTTATATATATATTTGATCAAGCTTTAAACAATAAAAGGGCGTAGTATTATAAAATTCAAGTAATGATGAACATACACTTATGTTAATTGTTATATCTACTATCACCATGGGACATGGGATCAAACTTCATCATTTCATTGTGTTTATAATATATTCTGGACATGCTCTCCTAACTCCAAAAGACGCTACATATCATCAACAATAAAATATGGCTCCATTTCATCACAATGCAAGTAGTATATATCAAGTAATAATTTTGTCACCCACATTTCAGGAACATCAACAAGCTAGTTAAATAATATATATATTATTGATTTTTTATAAATTATAAGCATTATTTTAACATAATATTAAAACTTAACATGTGTTTATAGTTGAGTTACTTATATAGATATTAACTTGTATAAATTATAAAAAGAAACCTTAAACCGGCATCTTTAAAGCTGTACGGCACCTAATAAGCGGATAGAGCTCAGATGAGTTTTATTTGGCCCTTCAATTTACTAAGGGGAGAATAATAATAATAAAAAAAATTCTCTTATAATACAGATTTTATATCTTATATTTTAAAAAACTAAAATAATATACAGATGTGTGGATCCATACATTCTTCTAATAAAACCTAAATCTTTACCATTTACATTTGTACTGTATAAGCCATCATAATAACATAACTTTTGAGTTTTGAGTGTAGGTCAGTGAAATACGCCGAAAGATGTCACAATCTGAAATAATGTTCAAACTTGTGTACGTATTATTGCCGATACCACCATTCAACTTTGGGTAACGAACGAATATTGTTGTCAAAATAAAAACACTGGAGACGATTGTATCACAAGTTTTCCATCAAGTCAAAGCCTTTTTCTGCTTACTTGAACATTTTCTTTCTTTGATTTTACCCTCTTCTTCTCATTCGCCTGAAATACTCCAAATTCTAAATGTTCGGTCAAAGTTGAACTGTGTTTCCTATCTTTCTTGATTGAATGCAATATGTGCTCCAATTTTATTTTATTTTTATTATTTTTAGTGAAAGTTATGCGAAATTTAAAAAGAAAAAAAGGATTTTCAGAACAATTGAAAGAAAATTATGTGTAGGCAAATTTGATCCCATGCACCACTTATAAGGAAAAATATGGCAGACAATTTTTTTCCTGCTAATGGTACAGACAAAATTATTCGGACTACTTTAGGAAATTTTAATATGTTTTCTTTTTTTACAAGTTTTTACTTTTTTTTTTTTTGTATTAGACGGGGCTAAGGCCTTCTTTTTACTAATTTTTGGTGCTGGGTTCAAGTGAACAGTTTGCTGATCCCAGTTAACCCAAATTTGAGAAATTGTGATCAAACCCAATTGTAAGATCTGTCAAATGATAATTAAAAAAGTAAAGCCCTTATACCAAAAAACGAAAAGGTAAAGCCCAATTTGAGATGTGGATTTTTAAAATTGTGAAGGTTTTGTTGACCAAAACTATTTCCATTTTGGTCCAAAACCAAAATGGGCCTATTATTAGATATAACTCCCATCCTAATATTTGTCCCATCATAAAAATGGGCCTATACCTTGTACACAGATTTCTACTTTAAGCTCAACATATTTTCTATTTCCTGAAACAAGACCAGAAGGAAAATTTTGACAAAAAAAAAAAAAAAAAAGTACCAAAAGCAAAATGTAAGGTAAAGGCAATAAGCGCGTAGTTTCGTTTTCAATGGTAGAAATGTAGGAAAAAAACCAAATGGCAAAAGCCACAAAGGTTCCTTTCATGGCGATAACGTATGATAATTGACAGGGGACCTACAATTTTAATATGGTTTTTAAGTGCCTTTTAGACAGAACCAAAAAAAAAAAAAGAAATTTAAGCCTTCTCGATTGATTGATAGTAGCTATATATAATATGTCTACATCCGGCATTAGATGATCAACATGTTTAAAATGAATTAAGTAATTAATATAGGCAATGTTGGAAAGTTATTAAGAGATGATAGCAGCATACATTTGAAGAAACAAATTTATCGGATCCTGCCATATACAGAAGGATTACATTACAAGGTACGAAACTTAATAGGGACACATCATCCACACCCCCAACCACTTGGAGATCAATAACACGGTTCATACATTAAATATTCTTGACATTTATATAAAAATTAACAAAACAAAGAAAAAAAATGTGTTGATTGTTAAGGCATAGACATAATGATATAATGGGACTGGTTGAACTCTTTAAGATTATCTTATTATAATTTTTACTCAAAAAGTAAAAATTTAGCAGCAGAAAAGAGAAACTAGGCATAATTAGTAATGCAGGATAACATATTGATTATGATGAGTTATAATGATGATTCTCTAATGTAGAAAGAAAAGTATAATACACGAATCAGGGAAACTCATAAGACTAGAGTACCTCTTCTGAAACGTTGAAATTGAAATCTGTTCTGGTGTGGCGAGCCAGAGAGATATAACCGTATAACTCGCCCTTGTGAGGATGTCGTCCACTGTAAACTCATAAGTCTGACTTGAGCGTGAGAGTGGCCTTGCAGGACACACCCCGAGTAATGGAAGACCTCCTCATCAGGACGAATTATACCTCTCCGGCTCACCACAGGAGAACAAAATCTATCTAAGCAGTAGTAGTTAGAGATCTTGGGAATAGAAGTCGATGATCTCCTTCAAATTGAGGTTGAAGAGAGAAGAGGCATCGTTCTGCATTAGCCACAGCATATGCTCAAACAAAATTGCATCCACATCCACAAATATGACTCTCCTCTGGCTGCTCGTGAAGTGAAAGTGATCCTTCTCAGGTTCCTTCCTCATGGAGATTTCCATCAAAACCCTGAAGGGATTCTCTTGCAAGATGAAAGGCTCCACCATGAACACCCTCCTCTCTTTCCCAACCACAACAGTCACCGGATTATGACCACACGACGATGAATCTTCATCACTCAGTGGCCTATAACCCATCCGAGAGTTCACGGAGCGTCGCCGGATCAACGTTACCGGCATCACCAAGCAATCCATGGAAGCTGAAAGGAAGGTGCTAGAAGAATAGAGATTGAGAATTGGAACAAGAAGAAGAGAACAATATAGCAGTTTGGTTATTTATTTATGACTCGTGTATGTTGGTGGCTTTACATGGAAAGTAGCCGTTGGAGACTGTCTGAGGTGGCAACTCGCTTTCAGTGGTGGGAGACTTTGGTTTTTTATGGTTACTGTGTGCTAGGCTCCACCCGCACTTCCTGGACACGCAAGTTTTATAAGATAACCCATTCTTAACTTGCTTAGCCAGCAGCGTCTTTAATGTCGACATAAATATATACCCAAAAATGTACAGTGCTTATTATAATAATAATACTATGATAAATCATGTGACGCATGAATTCCAGATTAGGCTTTCCACTTTTAAAATCCCAAGGGATATTCACATGAATATTTTTAAAAATGGAGCTACTTGTCGTTTCGTGCTTCTCAATATCCATTTAGTTGGCTGATAATGATATCGAGGCCTTACATCAGAACTTATTATATTAGTTACTGAAATAATTAACAAAAATGATTGATACTACGTTTTAATGGTTCCACGTGAATGATATCCTGGTCTTTGATTTGAACGTAACGCAACAATTAATTGGAAAAGTTGATTATTCAAATATGGAAATAAGTAATTCCTTGCTGAATTAGAAATTTTGTTAAGGAAAACAAATGTTGAATGCAAGCGAAATTTTGGAAGCATGAATCCGCAAATTAAAGGCTACAATGAGGTACTAGATTGTGAGTGAGAAGGGTAGGATGTGTTGAAAAATGAGAAACGAAGAACCGAATTCCTTGGTTGAATAATATATTAGGTTTGGTATTGTGTTGGTAATTCGGTGAGAAAAGAGATTGTGGAGCATCCATCCACGGTACATTAAGTGTTTGGCATCAAGAAAACTCGTCATGTGAAGCCAATCTAATGTCTAAGTGGACTTAATCAAACTTTGTCATTATCAAGTTCCTTCCTTCCCTCTACACTTTACACGCTTTTTCATCCCTTTCATACCATAGCCCATAAGCTATAGTGCAAACTGCCGACCAAAATCGTGATTTTGGCCACACATAGTGCTCCAGTTCCTAAACTAAAATTCAATCAATCACACATAAAGTTAGGAGTTATTATACTCAGCCATTAGCATATATGTATCTCTACGTGTCCCTAGTGTGATGATCACCACCTTATCGCCTGTGCCTTATTTTAAAACCACTCTTGTACTCATTTCTCTCTAGATAATGAGCCCATCCATTTTCCTACACCTCACATAACCCATCAAATGGAACAAGGGAATAAAAAGCTGACATCTCAACCATTAATGGAACCGAGATACTCCCTTTTTCCCCAGTAAATATATCCCACAACTCAATAATGCATGTCAAAGTGAATTTGGACAAATTTGCCTGCAAAGTTAGTCTCCGTTGACGAAATTACATCCTCATCAAAGACAAAGCAACCACAAATAAGTTGACCCAATCTATGGTTGAGGCATGATGGCAATTTGATGTCTTTGCCACAGAGCTTTCATAACCTTAAGCAAACCCAACACAGCAGTAAACCTCAATTTCCTAAAAACGGCCATGTACTTCAGATGAGCACAACACAATACAACCACCTAAAGAACACAAACGGATCAGATCCCGCAACAAGCTCAAAAGACTAAAAGCTATCATCACTGCCAAAGTTAGCATCGCCTGAATTATGATTTTAAAACCCTAATCAACATAAAAATGGAGACAAACAAACTCCGCCTTAGGATAGGCTCTTCGAAATCAGTCCCAATAAGGCATGTTAGCATTTTAGAATTTGAACTCTAGCCTCTACATTGAACAGTCATCATGAAAATACCCCGCCCCTGCACTGAACTCTTCAAACCTAAAATCTGTCCTCACTGCTGAGTTTGGCCAGCCCATAGTTGATGATGGTACATCGACATATTATGAATGGGCTGACTAGCATTATTGTAGAGACCAGGGCCCCTGTTAGGAGGACTATGATCATTATCGTCGGATGATTCCGACGAACCCCCCTGAGAGGTAGGACTGGTTGGAGTCATAGGAGCGCCAAAATGTAACATTTGGGTTGATGGCGTTGTTGATGGCCCTGATTTCTGGTTACTTGAGCTATTAGACTTTTTGCCATCCTCAATAAAGCTACCCACAATGACCTGTTAATCATTTTAAATAAGTCACAGTTTAATCAATCATTCATGCCAAAAGGAGAAAAAAACCCTTCAATGCCAATGAGGGGATGAACCATATAAACAATTTTAGACAATCAATACAGGGTGAAGACAAAGAACCATTATCAAACTTTAAATAAATTTTCTACCACTAGAGCATTACCTGTACTGGTGATGCTGCAGTAAGCATTCCAGCAACTCCACCCCCTAAAACCCGTCCATCGGAACCTGCAAGGGAGACATTCAAGCCACCCGGTCTGCTTCGATCACTATTATTTTCAGAAAATAGTAAAGAACCTGACAGTGATATAATCTCAAATCGGCCCTGTAATTAAAACATCATGTGAAGAGAATTATCAAACCTATATGCAAAATAATATAATCAGCCAACAATGTCAAATAATGACAACGTCAAATCTAAGTTATATAATTTTAAAGCTATATGGAATGGAACATTCTGATAAACCTATTCCTTCTCAAAAAACAAACATAATTCCAAACAGTGAATTTGAAAATAAATTTTGCAGGGTAAACCTGATGTGATGTGAATCAAATTATTCCGAAAAACTTGTTTGTTTGTATTTTTATTTCCTATTTTTATTTCAAGTATTATGTGAAGGAAAATTGAGAAAAAGAAATAAAAACACATTTTCATTGTTTTTTAATATTTTCTTCATTAAAATTTGAAAACAGGAAACATTAATCCACAAAAACCCTTAATAAGATCAATTATGTGTTCCAAATTTTTGGTTCAGAGGTCAACAACATCAACCACGAATGAGATTAAGGAGCATCTACACATAGTAGTTACCCTTACAATCAGGAATCATTACAGAAAGCATACTCCAACATGTACCCAACTACTCACCCTATCATCACCAGTACCCTAATTATTATCAGACCAACAACCACTGGTCAGAGAAGATTAGGCTAAAACAACACTAAAAATTTAATGTAAGTTTTTGGTATCTATATTCATTTTTATTCTCTGTTTGTGTTCTTTTGTTTTCAAAATTTTGTAATGGAAAAACAACAAACAATAAAACATTGCTCTGATTTCCTTGTCTCATAATTTCCTTCACAATCCTAAAAACAAAAAATATAAGAAATGAGCAAAAATAATTCATATCAAAGATTAAATACACATCAAGAAAATTTGTGCTGATCCACAACATTTCTCATTAAGCAACCATGAAAAATCCTTAACAAGATATTATTATGTAAAACTTTACAGCAATAGCATATTCTTAGTTGCTGGATCAACAGATCAACCTGAGACTGACAAGAAAGGGAATAGAAAAGTGATACACCAAAAGAGATGGCATTTAACCTAAAAAATTAAATTGTGTGGTAGGCACTTCAAATTATGAAAGATCTATCCAAATTACATATGGATACAGAATTCTTGTGGAGCTACACCATACAATATAAGATCCAGCTCCCTCCACAGGAGAAATAAATGTCCAAGAAACATATTTTCCAGCTCAGTCATGGATAGAAAAAGAAAAAGATGAAACCATTTCATATGCATCTCACAATTAAGATTCTCATCCAATACCTTTCAAATCCATTTAAGGTTTTTAACTTTTTCCCCCTCTTTTTTATATTTTCCTTTTTCTTCGGTCACTTGTCCACACATTTTATTCAGGATTCTCTAGAAGAATTTAGGAACAAACCTAAATACCTAATTGAATATGCAGAATTCAGTGTACCTTTTGATAACTAGTCTTAAAGTAGATGTGCGTAAATAGTTTCCAATAATTCAAGATTTTATGATTCCATGTATCTTCAATGGCACAGGAAGTAATGCTTGCAAACATTTTAACCAACCAAAAAAAGGGGAATATAAAAGAAAGGATGTTAAATTAAATTAAAGATACGAAAAACTTATTTCAGATAGTATCCCACAGGGCACACAGGCTTTCATGTTTACTTAGGGGGAAAATGAAGCACTATGATAAATGATAGTTATAGATTATACATTTAAAAGCAAGAATAGTGGAGAATATGGAATATGTTGATTACATGCTGGACAACAAGAAATGCATGTAGTTTCATGTAGTCAACAATCATACTTCTAGGAATATGCATATCAATAGTATATATTACAGCATATCATTGATATAGTAAATCTTTTATATGACAGATAAACAGTTTTTATTAGATTGCAAAAGGAGTAAAGCACGTAAAAAAGTACCTCGTATGTCACAGTACCCCCCAACATTGTCGGCTGCTTAAGGGTGACATTACAGATTGCACCATTAGCAGAAAGAATGCATACAGTCCGAGGTCCTTGCTGGCAGAAAGCCATAATTTTAGCTGCAACATCCTACAAACAAGAAAAGCATTCCAGTGAGAAGGATATGCGACAATAGCAAACCCGAACAAGCCTGCCAATGGAGACTTAATGATAAGATGATTTACAAACCCACCTAAAAAAGTAATTCACAGTATAAAATTGCAATACAGATACAGGTGATCTACACTATCAATGCAATTTATAACATAACCAACCTTAAAAAATCCTGAAAGCGAAGCATTATATCTATGGTCACTAAAATGGAAAGAGGCAATCCAATAACAAGGTACCAACATCAACACAATGAATACATGAACCCTTCATGCCACTTCCATTTACCAAATATATTGAGATACTACAGTACACTAAACAATCTAAACTCATTGCAAGTATTAACACTGCTTCTATATAGAACTCAAGAATCATTAGGTTCATGAATATCTCAGTGATCATACCTCACCAGACTCCACCAAGATCACGTGCGGAGTAAAACCAATCCCACCAGCACCTGCACATCACATTCCAATAAACAAAGCCTCAATCGACAAGCAAAGAACCAATAACATTAAAAAGAAAATTCTTGAAACAAATAATAGTACCAAGAGCATCCATCTGCTTCTTGCCGGAGCCAGGAGGCCTCCCTCTGTGCTTCTTGGCCAGAGGCTCCGATGAGGGGGTTGCGGCACCGCCACCGGAAGCTACAGCAGAGGAATCGGCGCGTGGTGGTGCTGCAGGAGAAGGGGAGGCGTGGGTGGTGGAGAGTCCCAAGGCAATGTTGCCATCTGGGGAGTACTTGCGGGGTCGGCCCCTCTTCTTCTTGGTGACGGAGGCGGAGTCGGTGGTGGGGAATCCGCAGGGCTTAAGGGCGGAAGAGGAACCATCGTAAAGCGCGGCGGCGTTGTTGTTATTATCGTTAGCGGCGTTTCCGTTGTTGTTGTTGGTTGGTGGAGCGGGCGGCTGCTGGTGCTGGTGCTGGTGATGTTGCTGTTGTTGCTGTTGTTGTTGCTGGTGGTGGTGCTGTTGCTGGTGCTGGTGCTGGTGCTGGTGCTGCTGATGCTGGTGGTGGACGACGGAGGTAAAAGGAAATCGGGCGGTGGTGGGGGCCATCATGGAGGGAGGGTAAGGGGTGGGTCCCACGCCGACCATGATGTTAGGAGGCGGTTGTTGTTGCTGGTGGTGGTGGTGGTGATGGTGGTGATGATGGGAGGGTTGGTGGTGGGGTTCCCGAGAATCCATGGAGAATGCGGGTATGGGAAAGGAGAGAAGTGAGGTTGTTGGCGATGGTTGCGGTGGTGCCTCTAAGATTTGATGAAAGAGAAGAGAGTGGGATTCGTAGAACAGAATTAGGAGTATATCACTGAGCTGACTGCAACAATGGGAACGCGGACCCCAACACACTCACTCACTCTCTCTCTCTCTCTCCCTCTCATAAATACACCTTCCAATCTCACACATTGCCTTGCCTGGGAAACCTTCCCTTCCTTCCTTCCTTCCTTGTTTTGGGTTTATTTATTTAATTTAGGGTTTTGTAATCTCTTTTATTGGATTTCCATTTTATTCCCCTCCCTTCCATCTTATTTTTAATTAATTCATTCTCTTCCTATGCCATTTCTCTTCCCACTTAGGCCTTAGCCACTTACCTCTCTGCCTCCACTAATTTTAATTTAATTGCGTATCTTTCCTATTACTTTCTGTTTTTTATTTCTCTGTCCTCTGTAACTTTTTTTTTATTTAAAATCAAATACTTATCAAGCGAACTGCACCACTATTAAAGTACACATATTTTAGTGTTATCATAAGTAGTTATGCTAGTTAGGGATGACAATACACTCGAATCTATTTGTATTCCTTTTCATCCCAATCTAATCGGATAATAACTCACCCTTTATAAGACAGATTATAGTCTTCCAGCAAGTTTTGTTATAAATTAGGGTTTTAATTATATATTTTGTCATTGGCCGGTATATATATTTTGTTCTGCATGTTAGGCCATGCTATGAATCGGCCTAGACTAAGGACGATTTTCGCATGGCCCGAAAAACTAATAAATGAAAAAGTCTAATGATCTAATATAAGGTGGAATCACATGATTTTATCTTAGCAACTAATTTTTAGAATATTAAAAGATTTACTTTTTTTTCTCTAAATACATCATTCTAAACTTTACCACCATATTGCACCTTTGAGAATCTCCAATTTTTATTTGGCAACTCTTAGTCGATGCACCCTCTAACTATTTTTTCACACATCAATTAATCAACGTGTCTTCATTATTAACACACTCAATAATTCCAAAAATCTCAATCCTTAAAAGTACATTATGTATATATTTTAGTATTGTATACTAAATTTTATTAATTTAAACAAAATAGTGACCAAAGTAAATTTGAGAAAATCAAGCAAATTATAGTATAAACTTATATGCAAATAATTAGAGGTAGATTCTTAGTAAGATGAGATAAGATAGAAAGGAGTTGAATAAAGTTAAAACTCACCTCTACTCACATATTTTATTATTCCTATGGCTAGTGAATTTTCTGAGTTTTTAATTAAAATCCAAAAACTTACGTGAAATTAATTTTATATAAAGTTAATTATTTAAAATTATTAAATTATAATTTAGTCAAATATTTTAAATCATTTAATAATTTTTATTGAAGTATGAAGTCTTTAGAAAATCTTTACCTTCAAAATTAGGGTTTATGTTAAAAATTAGTATATTACTAATTACTATTAGGTGCTATAGGACATATAGAGATATTCAACATCGATTAAAAAAAATTTACATACTAAATGTATTAAAGACTTAATCTAATTATTTAAAAAATCCTTAATAAAGGCAAGTTTTATATATATTATGATTCCAAAATAATTAATTGTATAAAGAATCGAATTAGATATATATTTAGAATGTAATAATAATTTACACACCACTTTTTAACCATTAACAAGTTAAATCCAAAATCCGATATAAGTGATAGGATCTTGGTAGTAATCATACTCCCTCTTTGGGCCATAACCACCTTAATAATTTGAAAAGTCATCTAGAATTTTACACTATGTGCAAAAGTACGAAGAATTGAAATACATGTCTCATAATAGATTAGAAGAGAAAAGTAAAGAGCAAAATAGGCAAGAACATGTGTTACTCTAATGTTTATGTTTATATGTGTTACTCATGTTTAAGATTTTGAGTGTCTTCATTCTTTACCTCTAGTTTGCTCATTGATGTTCAGTTCTCACCTCTTCCTTTAAAATTTTCTCTAAACGAGGCTTCCTTTAACTGTTGTCCATTATTGGTGGCATTTCGCGAAACTATGATGAATACAGTAAACTTCATATCATTTCATATGAAGTTGTTTGTTAAATATTATTAGATAATCTGATATGTTCAACTAAAATATAATCTAACAACTTTAAAATAATAATTTCATGTGAAATTAACTGCACATGAGTTTTCACCACAAGCTATCCCAGTTTTAATATGTATACATTTTTGTAAAGTATAAACACTAAATTGACACTCATATAAAAATACAATAACTATTTTAGTAAAAAAAAATGTAGGAATAGCAGAACTGTTAATTAAATTATAATTTTTATAAATATTAAAATATTATTTAATTAATAATAATCATATTTTTATACAAGTATAAATTCAATATTTTACTTAAAAAAAAAATTGTGCTAATAGCATTATTCAAACTATTTTACAAATTTTAAAATCGCATTGAGCCAACCGTTCAGTCTTCAAATTTTAGGGCTAGTTTTGATTACCCTGGAATTGGAAATTGGAATATTCATTACTATTGCTTTTTATCCGTTTTTTTATCCTGTGTTATTAAATTATCCCTTTAAATTGGGCATAGAACGTGAAGCGTGCAGCATGAGAGCAAGATTGGTTTAGAATAGAGTGTGTGGCGTTGCCAAAGTCTCTTGGTTTCGTTTCTAAGTGTGCGTGCGTGCCAATCAAACCAAAACGGTGCTACTACTGCTGCAACGACGTCGTTTTCTGTACTGCATCTGACTCATGAGATTCTTCAGAAAGGTAGCGGGATTGTTAGGGCTTACCAGGGACGATCCCCACGACCACGATCCCACCCATGACGCCGACGCCGAACCCGCCGTTCAACCCCGCAACGCACCCTATCGCGTCCAGGAAACTGGCCTTCCCCGAAGGGGCTTTAGCGTCCCTGCTCAAGTCGTCGTCGATCGCCCCAACTTTGGTCCCGTTATCACACCTTGCACCTCCGGCGACGGCGGAGTTCAGGTTCGTCAATCCTCAATTGCAATTAGCCACGTTTTGTTTATCGTTCCAATTTTGTTTAACCCTTTCACTTGCTCGAATCGAGAGTAGTTTTGGTTTTGATAAACGTTGAATCTAATTTCCCGAGACTTGAATCGATTTTGCGATACTCAATTTCCGCTTTTTAGTTACCTTATGCGCGGCTAAGTATCTGAATCTCAGGGTTTAAATTGGTAATCGTTTTAGTGTTAGTTTTCATGGTCATGATCATGAAGAATGTGGTTCATATGATCCTTCAACAATTGTTTTCACTTGGAGTTCCTAGTTCTATGTAGATAGAGTAGAAATACTATTGACTGCTACATTTAACATTTTGTATTGTATAATGTTTTTGGTTGTTGCAAGGATGTTATGCTATCATTCTTAAACTAGGGCAGTGTTGCAATATCATTAACAATTTTTTTTTTCTTAATTTTTATGCATTTTAATGGGATTTGACATTATCTGTGTTGACTACAAAATAGAGGAATTAGGTACTATGGTAATGCTGGTAATATATGAGCTTGTGCATTCTTACTATCTTCTGCTGGATTAAATTTAACTATGCATGTTATATCAAGCATCGACCTATTCTGTCACTTAGACCACATGCATTGATGGACATAATGCCACTTGAAAAATGAAGAGTGTTTGATAAGGAGATTATTTGATATTTGAATTGTTAATAGTGAAATTTTAGACTGCTCGCTTTGTCCTATTTGTCTTGTTTCCAAAATATTTCACCATGTCTATTCATTGCATATCAGTTGCCATTGTCCTGCTTGATAAGAAAGAATTATCATAACTTTTCTGGCCTGAAATCTGGATAAGGTTTTGCATTGCTTCTTGCTTAAGCAGTTTCCGATGCTTCTTTCTGTGCTGGTTCTTCTAAATCTGATTGATGCATTTATTTTGTTTTCTCAAATACATTGGGCAGTTGCATAGTTAGATGATTTTAGTGTGTTGCACTTTTTTTTTTTTTGTGTTTCCCCTTCCTTTGTCCAGTTATTCACTGCTAGCATCTAGCAGTTGATTAATCGTTTTAAGTTGTTGTGTTTCTCTTTATCAGGGTCTAAAGTGGTATGCCAAGCGTCTTAGGATAGATGAAGATGGAGATGTAGCAGACGAATTCATTGATGAGATTTCTTCAGAGTCATCAGCACATGCAGTAGATCATCATCAAATGGAGCCTAGGTTTAAGCTGAAGTACAATACTAAACCAGTCAAAGTGAAAAATCAGATCCTGTCAGATGGGAAACTTCAGCATTGTGTGGAGCACCAGGGAAGATTGCTGATGGTATAAAATATCCTTAATTTGAAACCGGTCTGGAAATCGATTCTTTGGGCTTTCTGTACGGTGGAGGAAACTTGCAAAAGAAGGGTCTAAAAACTAGTGTTTTAAATGAGCTTTGCTTGATGTTTCCTTTTTTCTCTTTGGATATATCTTAAGTTAAGAATATGCCTAGGAAATGCTTGTGGGGATTCAATGTAAAATTTAAGGAAGTCCGAGTGAGTTACCCTACAAATTAAGTTATTGAATCTTCTCTCTAGCATAATACACAGCTTTTGCGTCTAGTTTTTACATTTTTTTTGGTACAAACATTGAATAATGTAATGTAGAAGGGTATTTGAGTGATCCTGACCATGTTTGAGGAGAGTTATGGAATTCTTAACTTACAAGTATTAGACGCTTTTCCAGTGAAGCTCCTTGCGATGAATGAAAGTGTCCTGTAATTATTGAAACGTTGCATGTTTGATTCTGCTATCCGAAAAGCCGATCTGTTCTTTGTATGTTCTTTCTAACTACTGTTTTAACTGTTTGTTATGCAATATAGTTTGATATTATGATGAATTTCATAATCAAGGTTATAGAAACGAATCATCAATAATGAGGATGGTTGTTATCATCTGATTACTAGTTCCACGTTGAATTACCGGTAAGGCTCTTATAAGATTACCCAAAGTTTTGTTGGGGAAAGTATTTCTTTATAGTATAAGCTTTTGTTGAATTATTGAACCATATCTTTCAGCATACTTCTTAGCCGTTGGTTTACTATTGTAAGTTTGCTCAAGCACACTTTTGCAGAAAGCAAATGCAATTATTCATTATTGACACTTTATTTATTGTTGCCTGTGGTTGTGGATGTCAGTTTTATACAGCTATAAATTGATTCTTGGTGGTCCAAAATTTGGACCAAAATTGATCAGGTGAATGTAATTTATCTAGTGTTGAAGAAGGTTTGGGTGTAATGGGGTATGATGACACTTTGGTCCACTGAGAACTATTTGTTTACTCCCACTTAATTGGAGCCAGTAACAACAAATTAACCATATTAAGGAATAGAATTTTGATATTTTCAGAACCTAATTTGTAAAATGGTTTCTTCCTCAATGATAACCATTACTTTTGATATTTGATATTCCTTTTTCACATGCAATTATGTTAAATCACAAGTTAAAATGAACACAGAGGAGTAACTTTCAATTGATTCTGACATTCTTGTAATGATTTGAGTCCCAAATATCTAGTGGGGTTAGATAGATTTTGCTACCTCCTAATGGCTCAAGTTGAAGACAGAAAACGGGAAGATCGGCACAGCAGACTCTGAAAAGAGCTTTGATCTTTCTACATAACCAAAAAGGCTGCATGTGTTGTTGTGATTATTGTTCGGTATAAAGATACATTGGCTTATTGTCTATTCAACATGTCTGCAACATGTTATGTATATTGCCTCTTCCAGATTTGTTTACTCCATAGATCAAATCAAAACTTCACCACAGTTTTCTGTCTCATGAAAATTTCAAAGGCATATTTGAAAAGTTACACTGTGGCCACATTCATATTTTGATAATAGCCTCAGAATTTGAATGTGAATGCGACTATCGACTAATCATTTTGCCTTCCTAGAATACTGGTGGCTTCAGTCATGCAAGTCAAAATCAGTTGTTAGTAACCATGGAACTTATATTGTGGGACAGAGTCTTCTCTCTCATTGTTCCACAAAATTGCTTCATTGGCTATTAATGCATTGCAGTTAGTTTGGTTCTTTTCATGTTTGCTTTTATCAAGATCACATAACAAGATATTTGGCTTTTATCTTTGGGTCTTAATCTTAGCTATAACAGTGCTTTTATCTTCTAACTACTGAATCACAATAACATATGGTGAAAATCATTCCCACCAAATTTCACCAAGTCGAACATCAATGAACATATAATTAATGAACTTTATTTATGCACTTTCTAAACAATATCAACATGAAAAATTTCAGATTATTTATAACACCTTTAAAATAAAAAAGGTTGATAAAATTAGAAAATAATAATTTAATTACTATTGATTCAATGGTTTTTTCTACTTTTTTCAATGAGATGGTAATTAAACCATACTTTCTTATATGGCATTTCACTTTCAACATAAATTATTGCAAGTACTTTGGATTATGAACAACAATATGTACGTGGATTTCACACTGGTGTTATCCTGTCGAATTTATGGACCCATCTGAGCTGTGGCGTTTTATTTGAAAACCAAGATTCGGTGACCGTACTTGGACCTTTTCTTGTTTGAAGAGTCAAGAAAAGAAAAAAGAAAAGAGTTGCAGAGACTCAAAATTTACTTTCACCAAACATGAGGATTTCAAAAGCACCAAGAAGCAGGAATCTTATCATCATAAATAGTTATCCTTACACAGTTACACCCCAATAATAATACCAAAATTATTTAATCAAATCACTCGAGGGAAAAATAACTCTATACATGTGAAGAGAATCTCCTCCATCATACTCGTCTTTTATGCTCTTGTTATTCCTCAAGGGTGATATATTTATATATGTAATATGGTGTTTATATTCATGTCAATAGCAAAACCAAGGTTTTTGGAGCTCATAGCGAATTATTAAGTGCTGAATTTCTGCTCGGTGCTTGTTGATGAGGCCTGCATCAACCCAATTACATCATATTAAACTATCATACCAATGCATACATCGTATCATAACACTTGTATGGTCCTAATTTATGCTCTTTCATGCAACTCTACTCTATCTAAGGATAATCGTCTGGTCCATTTTATTCCTTGTGTTTATATTATCGCTTATTACATAGAAAAAAAAACATCAAATTTAGCTAGTGACTTCATTACCAAGTTGAAACTCAAAACCAAGTTATTCAGGTGAAATAGAACTAGTGTACTCACCCCAACAGATGTTACAAAACTGCATACCGCACATTTCACGGATCTTGCTCCATATTGGTACATGAGCAGCATCCTACAGTTCCCACAATTGACATGCGCCACCTGATTTGCTGTTACAATAATCACAACCTTACATTAAACACAAATATGTCACTCAAAATCATTAAAATGCCTCACATAGTCACGTACACAACCTTAAAGTTCATTACAAATCCATAACATCGTTGTACCTTCAAGTGCTAGATTGACGGTGTGGCAACAAGAACATTGAACACTCGTGGCTCCTCGGATGTACATGAGTAAAGTGTGACATCCTCCACAAATTAACTGGGCCATTTCTGTGCCTGTGATTTCTCTACCTCAAATATTTGGTTGATTTGAAAAAAAAAAAAATAGAAAAGAAAAAACAAGTTGAATTGGATCATACCAGGTGGTGGCACCGGAGTGACTGCATTGCAAACTGCACAACACACTGATGTAGCTCCAACTGGATACATAAGAAGGTTTCTGCAACCGGAACACACAAGTTGACTTTGTGCACCTACTTAAGACAATTAAGGTTTTCACATTATCTATTTATAATTGTAATATAATATCAAATACATAAGCATATATAGGACTAGAATAGATAAATGACATTGTTCATGTAACCACTTATTAAATCAAATCCAATCAGGATCTGAAAAGAGTTTCACTGAAACCTATTGAATTCAACATTAGAAAATTAGCCTTCAAATAGCAATTAGATATTGGATTTTGCCAAGAGAGATTTAACTCTGCAATAATTTTAATGACTAAGATAACATGCATCAATGAGGAAAGAGAGAAAGAGAGTGATGAAGATACCATTTGATGGAGGTGTAGTATATGGAACTGTGGGTGTTGGGTAGGGAGCAAGTGGAACTGGCATTATAATACAAGTCTCAGGTACTATCTTTTCTTTATTTTTTTTCTTTTTTCCTCCTTAGAACTCTAATCAGAGTATAAAAGCTCTTTCTCCCATTTTCCCAACTCCTACAAAATGTGAAAACATTGCAAAGCATAAATAAAAAAAGTGACAGATGGGAGAAAAAAAGGGCATGAAGAAGAAGAATAAGAATGGAGTGCCACAAAAAGTTGATAAGTTAACTTATGTCATTAATTAGTACCGATTAGCAGCACCATAGAAGAATTAGAATGGAGCTTTTGAAGGAGAAGAATAAGCCAATTAAGAGTGAAATATGAAGGTTCCTTTACACATGCATGGAGCTAGAGACTAGAGAGAAGGAACCAAAGAAGAAGAGAAGCACTAACTAAACTAGGCCCTCTCACCAGAAAAAATGAGAGTTTGTTGGTTGAATAATGTAAGAGTGGGGGCAAATATGCAAACTTGCCCTTCACAACTTGTTCTAGATAAGGTGGAGAGAGACACATACATATACATATAGAAATTAAAAGGGACCAAAAAAGATATCACTTGGGAAAAATCAATCATAAAATTAATTTAATAAATGCTAAGGTAATACTAATAGTCTAATAGATAAGTTAAAAGGAAAAAACTTTTCACTTTCTACGCTGTTTAAAGGTCTATTGTAATTTGTAAATAAGTATTTACTTATAGAAGTTTTTAAATAAAATAAAAATAAGTATTCCGTGGTTGGCCAATCCAAATCAACTTTGACAGGGAAGGTTGGTCCTATTTTCTAGCTTTGAAACTCAACCATTGGTGGAATAACATTGCACCACTGGTGTTGGAATGCAATTGCAAAGTAGCCACATTTTTTTGTTTCTTCTTTCTAGTCATGGTTAATAAATTGATGGTTCATATTGAACCACGCTAGCCTGAATAGTTAAAGTTAAATCAAGACCATGGGGCATTCCCATTCTGTGTGCTGAGGAATTGTGAGAGAGTGATTTGCATTATATTATTCTATGTGCTGGGATAATGTTGAGTGCGGGTAGCCCATAAAAATAATTGTGGTCCTGGTGCCATTTAATTGAACACTCTTGTTGAGTCATTTCCTTTAGGCCTTAACAGGTGTAAACTAGTTATCACAATTAATTTAGTAGGAAGCTTTTAAAGATCATAACTTCTCATATCAGAATTAGGTATTGTGAATAATAATAAATAAAACAGGTACAAAAATGAGTACTGTCATTGTTTAGGGTTTTGTTACTATTCTATCTTATTCACAATTGATAAAAATTTAATTAATATTAACCAACAATTTAAAATAAATATTTTATTTTTAAATTTTAAATATTCTGTCTCTAAAAAATATAAAATTAACTATTATGTATTATTTTTTATTAATTACCAATACTTTTTAATTTACATATTAATTGTGACTAAATTCATATTTAAATTTAGGAGTATGTGGCTGTTGCTTAGACACATTTGTTTAAGTTTATGAGTTGATTAGTTGGTTAAATTTAAATTCATATTAAATTTTACACTGATGATACAATACTAAACGTTAAAAAATTGGACAACAAAAAAACGTTAAAAAAATTAAATAGGATAAACAAGTCCATTTATTTATTAGGTAATGCTATTTGAACAAGTGGTTTTGGCTAACTAAATGCAATCAAATAGTTTATTTTTATACTTAATAGAATATTATTTCAGTGTCAAATAGTATAAAAAAGTGCACCTAAATAAAGTTCTATTTGACACCGAAATTATCTTTTATTTAGCATAGAAATAAATCACTTGGTTGCACTTGGTTGGCAAAAATCACTTGTTCACATAGAATTATTGTTATTTTTAATTTTAAATGATCATTTTTTAAATTTTAAATGATAATTCTAATAATTAGTTCCTAATCTTGGTGTCCTATCAATGTTAGAATATAATACAAAGATAAGAGAGAATGCATATAAGATTGTAATATATAAAGATTAATAAAATTACAAAAGAAAAGGAGGAACTACCAATAATGACAAGCCATTGAAAATTAAGTCCTCATAGTGTATATAAGGTTTATTTGGAGTGATGAGTTTGGAGCTTGCTGTGATGGAAGCATGCAAAGTAAAATACTACTACAAATTAAAGTGGTCCATAGATATGCATGGGGACCACAAAGTTTTTATGTAGTTTGCGTTGGATTCATCCACTATAATAAGCATGATCCCAAGTGCATATTCCTTCCTTCCATTATATTGTTCTAGAAATATCCATCAATAATTTAAACTTGAATTTGGAGAAGCAGCTTCCACACCCTCACTGTAATATATATATGGAGTAATGCTACCTCCTCACAAGAAGCTGAAAGCCGTGTATTTGTTCTTTTACTCCCAAACAAAACCTACTAAGATTGTTAGTATCTCAGAGAAAATTTAGTTGCATTCTAGCATGTAGTAACAAGTGGCTTTGAGCTTAATTGTAGTGTTAATATATATATATATTAGTTAGGCAATAAGAAACCAAGCGAATTGTTATAAAAATTATTTTATTTAACTTAGTATTTAAAATTTAACATACATATATTTAGATTTTTATGAGTTATGTTAGATGTATACTAAAATTAGTCATCGATGTATAATACACATCAAAATATAAAATACATATTAAAAATAAGTTAAATTATATATATATTTTAAATTTTAATGCGTATTATACATCAATAACTGATTTGATGGCTAATTTTAATATACAAATAGAATTGTTGAATTTTTATTTGTCAAAATTTACTAAAAATTCGAGTAAAATTCCTATTTCCCGGCTTTCTTTGTGTAAGTTGAACAAATAGAATATGCGGAAAAAACGCAACCAATAGAAAATTGCTTTCTTATTGAGAAAGATACCCTTTTAATATCATCGTGCAAACTGAAGATGCAAATAGTGAAAAGTCAAAGGTGATCATCAGAAGTGCGACTACATATATTTCCCTAGGCAAGTACATGATTAAATATATAAATACACAAATTTTAGATTCTCCTTATCCATATTAAATCCGTTCCTATCGTTATTTGAGTCATCCTACGTGTATTTGACGCATTTAAAGTGAATATATTGATAACAATGTAAAAAAAATAACCACAATTAAATGGATAATTATAAGAAGTGGATCGAACAAGCCAGTTCCGCCTGGTTAATTGAAAATTGGCCATAAATTGGACCAATTCAAAGTAAAAACTTTCTGAAATCAAAGTAACTAGTAAAAACTAAAAATGTAAAAAAAAAATAAGTAGTAAAAATACTGAAAAAAAAGTTGGTTAAAGGTTTATCATTCCTTTTTTTTTTTATGAAAATTATGAACTCTATTTAGATACTTACTGCTGATCAATAAATAGACTAATAAACTAATCACTACATTCACCGAAATTATTATTTTTTTGTTTTGGTAAAATCAAAGTTAATTATAAATACAGAAAATAAAATATATTTTGGACTTGTAATATCATGAGATTTATGGGCCTAACTTTTATTTTGAATATAGTATGTATCATAAGATGGGCCAAAATTGCCAAACAGAATAAAATGAGGCCCACATAATACAAAGCAAAACCATAAAGATACTGTTGAAGACCCAAAGGCTTAAATACCGTAACAAAAAACCCAAACCCTAAACCTGAGAATTGCAAATTTGGATTGCCCCAATTTTCATTGTTTAGGAGGGAAAAGCAAAGCGAACACCAACACCTCAACGCACAAAAACCATTACTCTCTCACTCTCTCACTCACTGCAACTTCTTCTTCTTCTTCTTCTTCTTCTTCTTCTTCTTCTTCTTCTGCTCTTCATCATCATCATCATCATCATCTTCTTCTTTATCTTCGTCTTCTTTCACTTCCTACCATCAACACTCAAAATTATAAGAATAATCAATAAAAGAGAGATGAGGGAGAAAGGGAAGCACAGCCGAACCAATCGCAAACATCGATCCTCCTCCAATTCGGATTCTTGCAGCAATAAAACGGCTGCCACGCCCAATTCCATGCGAAACCCTAACATTCCTGCCTTCAGCTGGGGTTTCTGCACCGAGGACGAGCTGCAAGAGCTTCTCTTGAGGAACATGGAGATCGTCTACAACGACGTCGTTTCCAAGATCGTCTCCATGGGATACGACCAGGACCAAGCTCTCAACGCCGTCCTCTCCAATGGCCATTGTTTCGGCGGCGTCGATGCCTTGGAGAACATTCTCAACAATTCCTTGGCTTTTCTCAAAGGCAACGCCAATTCGGACGGTAACGAAAATCCTATGCCTGTTTTCACCGATTTGATGCAGCTGGAGGCGTATTCTCTTGCCGCTATGGTGTGTCTCTTGCAGCAATTGAGGCCCAATTTGACTAAGGGTGATGCATTGTGGTGTTTGCTTGTCTCTGATTTTCATATCGGAAAGGCTAGCACAATTCAAGCTCCAGGTGCAAACAATGAGTGTTCTTGTTGTCCTTTGCATTCTGCTAAAACTACCAGCAACACCAATGGTGACAATGCAGCTGCTGTTGTGGCTCCATCTCCACCTGTTTGTAAGCCTCGATGGGAGCCTGCGGATTTTAATGTGGTATTCGCTTGCGGCCATGAAATGAGTTTGAAATTGCAGAGAGATATTGAGTTCCCAAAAAGGTTCAATCTTTCTCCTTCCATGAAGTCCTTGTTGAAAAGAAATGTTGCATTGTGCGCTGCTAGTTTTAAGGCTCACTCAAAACAGCTTCAGCAGCCACTAGACAAGGCCGTTCCTGCTGGTAGCACCGCCCCGGAAGCTACTCTCCCGGAGGAGAAGGCTAGTGATCCTCACTATGTGAATGCACAGGATGCTGTGACCTCGATGATGAATAAACTTCGTGAGATGAATCTTGATGATTGTATGAAGCGTCTTGAAGAGGATCAGAAGGATGAGGTGTTACTTGCTCTGTTTAATCAGGTTAAGGATCTTGAGAAAGAGGTTAAGGTCCGAAAGGATTGGGCTCATGAGAGGGCAGTGCAAGCAGCTACAAAGCTGAGCAACGATATGGCTGAGTTGAAAATGTTGAGGATGGATAGAGAGGAGGTTCAGAAGTTAAAGAAAGGTAAGCAGGCGCTTGACGATTCGACGATGAAGAAATTGTTAGATATGGAGGAGGCCTTGAGAAAGACTAGTGGTGAAGTTGACCAGGCAAATTCAACTGTCAAGAAGTTAGAGACGGTGAGTGCCGAAATTAGAGCAGAGTTGGAGGCTGCTAAATTGAGTGCATCAGAGTCTGTCAAAAACTGTAAAGAGGTTGAGAAAAGGGAGAAAAAATGTTTAAAGAGGCTTCTAGCTTGGGAAAAACAGATAGCAAAGCTTCAACAGGAGATTTCAGATGAAAAACAGAAGATATTGGAGATTGAAGAAGAATTGCCTCGGATTAGACAGTGTCAGAAAGAAGCCGAGGTTTGTTCTTTTCCCTCCCCTCTTTTACCTCTGATGATTTATTTGTTTTCCACTATAGTGATACCAAAATCTGTATTTTCTGCATGAAGAAGGACTTTGGACTTTAACCTGAACTAATGAATGTGGATCTAACTCTGAATTTGTTTTGCACAAACTACTTTGTGATTTTAAAACCTTAAGATTGATGGAGTCTTTCATTTGTAGTAGGATCGTGTTTGTATATTACAGGTTTATGCAGTAGAATCCATTTGAATCCGCTAATTGTACTAGTGTTCTTGAACTGATTTCTTTTGTGAAGAATTGGTCCTATATAAGCCTTAAAGGTATAGTATGTTTATGTATTTGTATAGATATTGTTAGAAGTTCCTAATTATATTTATGTGCAACACAGGTGTTCTCTGATTTTTAATTCATTAAGCTATGATTTTTCAGCGTTTTGCTATGTCTGATGCTCATGCTATGAATTGAGAACTTCATTTTTGGGCTGAACTTTTCTTAATTTTCTGCTTGTGCATGCCTTCGCCAAAGTTATTTCCCCAGCACATGCTTCTTCTGAATAGTTTAATCAAATAATAACTTATGACAGGCCAAGGTCAGGGAAGAGATGAAGGCTAAAGAGGAAGCGCTGGTACTAATTGAGGAGGAACGCCGTAGCAAGGAAGCAGCCGAGGCTGACAAGAAGAGAGATCTTAAGGCTTTACGACTGAAGATAGAGATAGATTTCCAACGTCGCAAGGATGATCTCCTGAGGCTCGAGCAGGAGCTTTCATGCCTTAAAGTATCTGGCCGATCTGCCGATAGGCATCCTAAATCAAAAGCTTTGTGGACAGGGGATTCTGAGGTTGCAAAGCCCCAAAGGGAGACAATAACAAAGCTTCTTAAAGAATTAGACAATCTTGAGGATCTTGAAAAAGAAGTCAATGGTGGTAGAGAATGTATCATATGCAAGGAAGAGGAAGTTTCAATTGTTTTCTTGCCGTGTGCACACCAAATTATGTGTGCTTGCTGCAGCCAGGAGTATGGGAGGAAGGGCAAAGCTACCTGTCCCTGCTGCCGGGTTCCAATTGAGCAGAGAATCCGTGTATTCGGTGCAGGTTCTTAAAGCTTTTGCACTGGTTTATGCCGGGAACTTCTCATTTCTTTGCAGTCATTTCTTGCCCTTTTATCGTCCATAGTGTTTACTGTATGCTGTGAAGCGAGAGCTTAATCAGCAATTTGCATGTAAGTAAAATCTTAATTTCTGGTCTCAGCTTCTATTTTGTGAATAGCTGCAGTTTTGGTGATTGCTGCCATTTGCTAGAAAATAACAAACAAGCAAGAGGCAAGTATATCATTTTAGTCTGTCAACTGACCATTCTCTTTTTTTTTTGGTAAACTTATCATATGTTGGGCTATGTTACTTGTATAATGATTGAAAATATCAAGTATCAATGGCAGTTCATGATGATACTGAAATCCTCTTCCTACTTAAATAGGGAATCGAATAGTGAAATATTAAAACCTATGATTCTACTAGGTGATCTTAGTTAATATTTTACGGTATAATTCAAATTATATGTGATTAATAATGTTAGCATCGTTAAATTCATAAAGGATTAAAATTAGGAAATGGAATGAAAAGGATCAATTTGAAAAAAAAATGAAGAAGTGAGAGGGCAAAAATGTATTTATATAGATGGTAGTATCTAAGAAAGATACGAATAGAAGAGACGAACACAAATGGCAAGTTGTGTATGGAGCCATATGGTGAAATGTTAGCTTCAAATGGATTTGGAGTCATGGAGGGATAAGTTGGAAGTGCACGAGAGAACCGCTCACAAAACACATTAACAACAACAACAACAACCAAGAAAAGGAGTTCAATCATCACCACCTTATTGTTGAGGACAGTTACGTTTTTTGATTTAGAAATACAACAGTTCACACGCACGGCTCGCCTCTTTCCTTTTTCATTTTTATGCATTCATTATGTTATGTTATGGCCATGATCAAATAAAACATTTTTTCCCGTGAAATCTTCGTAGCTGGCAGCTGCACCCTTTAATAATCTCAACTATCTAGACTCTCACTCTCAACCACACCAAGAATATTTGGTGTTTGTTGCTTTCATTTTTTAAATAAACATATATATATGTGAATCTATAACCTTAGCGAGGAAGTGAAAACTGGAATTAATAAGTTACACAAATTAAATCAACTAAAATGCATGAGTTTCCCGTTAGTTGAACTTGCTTCTGCCGCTTTTTTATTGTACCTTCATGGACGGATCGGTGCAACTCCATTTATTTTGTGACCATCATTGCCTTCAAGGTTCAAGATATTTAACCTACTTTTCTTATTTTGCTAAACCCTAATTATTCAAGCATTTTTCTACCGAAGATGGATAAAATATCTACAAATTTCAATATTTATCACTTTGGAGGAGTTTTAGTCGTGTCTTCAATGAACTATTGGTGGATGTTTTAATTAATTCTATGAAGAATAAGTTTTGAACTTTAATTAATTAGCTTTAGGTTTATTTATAGAGAGTAGAATTATTATTATTATATATATATATATATATATATATATATATATATATATATATATAATAATTCAATATCAATAAG